>JAXIVJ010002936.1:20000-52500 GCA_036785665.1 Chirona hameri
CCCTCGCTCTCCCTCGCTCTCCCTCGCTCTCCCTCGCTCTCCCTCGCTCTCCCTCGCTCTCCCTCGCTCTCCCTCGCTCTCCCTCGCTCTCTCCCTCGCTCTCCCTCGCTCTCCCTCGCTCTCCCTCGCTCTCCCTCGCTCTCCCTCGCTCTCCCTCGCTCTCCCTCGCTCTCCCTCGCTCTCCCTCGCTCTCCCTCGCTCTCCCTCGCTCTCCCTCGCTCTCCCTCGCTCTCCCTCGCTCTCCCTCGCTCTCCCTCGGCTCTCCCTCGCTCTCCCTCGCTCTCCCTCGCTCTCCCTCGCTCTCCCTCGCTCTCCCTCGCTCTCCCTCGCTCTCCCTCGCTCTCCCTCGCTCTCCCTCGCTCCCGAGCTGAGATCCCAGTGCCTGCTCCTGGTCCCGGAGGCTCAGAGTCGACAGCTGCCGCGTCGTGCTCGCCTCCTGACGAATACATGACGAATACATGGAACATTGGCTAAGAGGTGTTCTGTTGAGCGGCCCTCGCGACTGCAGTCTGACGTCACTATTCAGCCCACCCGCGGCCGTTTCTCCTGCCACCGTGGGGAAATATCACCCACGGCGGAGAAGAGTTTCGCGCTCTCGCCACGCCACGCCACCGAATCTTCACTGTAATTCTGCTCTCTAACTACCTCGCAGTGAACACCGCGCAACAGCGATCTGTAGTGAGAATCTGCAGCGCAGCCAGTTATGATAATTTCACCATTAAGGCTGGAGACCGGTCTGCTTGGCTGGCTGTTTTCCACTGTACCGTCGTATTTATATTATTTAATTGATTACCCCGTTGCCTCGATTCGTACGAGACCTTAGGCAACGTAGTATCGGAATATTGCCTGTGTACTTTCGTGTAAGTTTGTGTGTTTATGTATATACTGGACATACGTCGTGTACGTATAATGACTTGGTGGCTGCCGACCCCTGCACAGAACGCTGCACTGTCGGTGTGTGTGTGTGCGTGTGTGTTCGTCGGCTGTCTCGGGTGCCGCGATTACTGACGTTCCTCCTCTCTGTCTGTCCGTCTGTCCGCAGCTCCAGATCAAGGGTCTGTGTGAGGTGAGCGCCGAGCGGGGCGGCGTGGTCGGCGGCGGCGCGGAGCAGTCGTCGGCAGCCACCACCCCCTCCTCCTCCCTGTCGACGGAGCGGCGACTAGGCGAGATCCGGCCCTCGCCGCACAAGTTCCTGCGGCGGCCGGCCGGCGGCGCCACCGGCGGGCCGCCGCCGCCCCGACACGGCGCAGAGGGACGGCGCAAGATCCACATCGGCGCCCAGAGGAAACGCTCCGCCTCGCAGGTACGGCCCGAGGTGGGCACCGCTGCCAGCCGGGTCAGCGTGTTAGGTCTGGAGGTGCCTGTGGTCCGAGAGATGTGGACAGGGAAGTCGCCAACCCCGGATTATGGAGTAATCAGAGTAATGTCTACAGGCGGCGCGGGATGACACCAGGATGGTCCGGCTGCCGTGATCAGGAGCCCTCTGCGGGGATAGCTCACTAGCGCTCATCATATAAAGCCTGCCACTGAGAGGCTGCATAACGAAGCGCTTCTGACAGCCATGCTGGCAGGATAAGCCATAGGCTGCTCACACAAACTGTATGGCACGGCCCGTCTGGACCAACAAGTTATTGCCGCGGTCAATATGAGGTGTCATGCGAAGTAAACTGCTTCCGAACAGCACTGTTTCCATTCTTGTGACATGCCTATGGCTCGAATACTGACCAATAGTGAGACTACTATAGGCATCCTGATCCCACTTAACATGTTTTAAATGTCATACTGGCTTGCAGTGAACAAGGAGCTTATGGTAGGGTGTTGAACGCCGCGTCTTTTACGTCCAGAGCCCAGAACCGCTTGTACTTTTACTCAGCTCTGGCAAACACTAGGGCTTTGCCTTTTGCACTTCTGAATAAGCCAAGTCTGTGTAAAAATGCCGTGCGGTGAATGAACCGACCCGTCTGAGTTTTACCCGATGACAGTCATGGCCGACGTGCATAGCGCACCCGGTTTCCGTAATTCGCTAGTCGTTTAATCGCTGTATAATCGGCGCGGTCGGCTGCAGGGGCGGCGTGCCGTTTCTTTTCGCCGGACCCGTCCGGCCGGTGTCGGAGCGGGGGCTCCTGGTATTACTTGCTTGTGCCGGATTTACCTGCACTGCCGACGACGTCTGTGCAGCACATAGCGCGCCGCTTCTGTGCTGATGTCACACCGGATAGTTTGCTGATGAGTCCATGTTTATGATGTCATCACGAGGTATTGTGTGCCGGCAGCTTACGGGACGGTATGCAAGAAGTACAATCTTGTGTAACCGACGACTTGTATATGATTGCTATGTGCTGACCATAGCCGTTAAGTAGCTTGCTTTGCTGTAACATCTCGCCTCCCGTTGTCTTGACGTCTGCTTTGTTTACTGCCCTCAGCGACTTGATGCGGTCCGTTATCACCTGAAGTGTACGATGATAGAGCTTGTACTATGCACTGTAATGCCTGCTGTGCCCTGCCGTTCCCCTCCCTGCTGTGCCCTGCCGTTCCCCTCCCTGCAGTGACCTGATGTGCCCTGCCGTTCCCCTCCCTGCTGTGCCCTGCCGTTCCCCTCCCTGCTGTGCCCTGCCGTTCCCCTCCCTGCAGTGGCCTGCTGTGCCCTGCAGTTCCCCTCTCTGCAGTGACCTGCTGTGCCCTGCCGTTCCCCTCCCTGCAGTGGCCTGCTGTGCCCTGCCCTGTGCCGCCCTGTTCCGCCCTGTTCCGCCCTGTTCCGCCCTGTTCCGCCCTGCCCTGCCCCTGCACTGACCTGCCATGTCCCTGTCTGTCCTGTCAGCTGCCCTGTTATGTTCTGCTGCGCTGCCTGTGGCCGGTGGGCCGGCCACTATGGGTCAGATGGGCTCCAAAAACGTTCATGTAGCGACAATCCGAATAGGTCGTACACGACTCAATGTAGGCCTAAAACAATATAAATTGGTAAGGCATCCAATGGTGACCTTTTTTCCTCCCAGACAACGATTTCGTAGTAAAAAAACAAGCCCACACACATGCTATGTCCAGGATCTAGGAGAGGCAGGCAAGAAGGCGTACTGAAACCCTGCTCTGTGTCAGACTAGTTGATTGCATGGTAATGATTGCATGGTGCATGGACCAAATTAAATGCGTTATTTTTGCTTACCAATTATTGATTCACAGTTGGCATCTGGGATTGTATCTGGTACTTCACGGATATAACGATTTGTATCGCATTATTGCTGGTAAAAACATATCCGAGTAATAACCATAAGCATACAAAATGAGTCCCACCAGGTCCCGCCATAATTAGTGTGCGCACATATAGTTTAAAGTGTGCTCTTTCAGATTATGCAGAGATCACCTGCGCGTTTTTGCGCCAATTTAAAATATATGATTATTTGCCAGCAGCCTCGCGGTCAGCAGGGAGAAAACTTCATCAATGAAGGAATTTCTGTATGTATTTCTCTCGAAAACTGCGCAACGTAGCGACAAGCGGAAAAGAACGTTAGATAGCTCGAGACAAGCTCTATCGAAAGTACGCATGTCATTTTCAGGTCGGGTGAATATTGAGGTCACCAGAGGTCACTGAAGGTCAAATTTCAGCCATATATGAGTGTCCTTAACAGAGCCGTCTATATCTCGAGAACTAAAAGAGCTAGCCAGCAAAAAAAAAGGTATATGTTGGGACTGAAAAGGAGATTCAATTGCGTATTACATTTTCCAAGTGGATACGTTGGATATAAGTATTCATGTATGCCTTCAAATAGTGACCTCAGATGAGTTGCCTACAGGGAATGCAAGTCAGAAGCAGTTTGGGTAATTGTAATATATACCTTAATGTTTGATAGATAATTAGATGCATGGAATCTATCATTATCCAAAAAACGCATAGCATGCATGCCATTTGGCGAAGACGCAGTTTAGTTACCCGGCATTGACTGGGGTCTCAGCAGAACGCCATTGACGGGGGGGGGGGGCGTTAAACACCCCCTGGTTATCTTCCGAACCAATGATCGAAGCGAGACGCGCAAGGCGGAAATCGAAAGCTCTCAATGAGATGAATCTAAAGCATGCTCAAAAATGTCAAAGTGGGGTAAAATGTCAGGTCACGGTCAGGTCAAAGGTCAAAATCGGCGTATTTGAGGTTATGGGCCATACTTTCCATCCAAAGCCTTCGATTGCGACCAGTTTCACCCAAAGTGCTGCCAAATGTATGATACATATCCCGCATAAGCTAAAGTGAGATTGTTGGCTAAGGTCAAGGTCAGGTCACAAAAGGTCACTATGCTCAAACTATCTATGAAAGTCATGCAACACATGTTTTGAGTTATTGTCCACGTATAATTCGATAGTGATAGTAATTTTACCACCTGACTCATTTACGTGAAGTAATTGTCAATTTCAGGTCAAGTTCAGGTCACCGAAGGTCAACAAATTTAATTGGTAAATCTAAACAAAAAAGACATGTTACTAGACCAGTTTTGTCTCAGAAATACAGTGGTGGCATTTATTTGTCTGTGTCTAGTCAATAAAAGCCAAAAAATGCAATTTCAAAATATGACGTCATGAGTTACCCATACTTTAGATGTTATGTCAGTCAAAAATGGAGATATCAGTTTGAACTTTGGTATGGTAGTTGCCTATGTATGGTTCTCTGACATATCTTCCGGTTTTTGCAATATTTTAGAAAATTTTGATTTTGTGATAATTTCTTTTAAAAAAAAGTTTTTTTAGTTTTTGGGAGTCAAAAACTAAAGTTTTCACAAATCCGAGATAGCCAGTTCGTAGCCGTTGCAATTGGCTATCTTTTGGCGGTTTTAGATTGCATTTTGCTCCAAATGTGGCATTTGTACGGCCTGGCAAAGTTTAGCTGATTTTGGTGTAAAACTCGTGTGTAGTGACGTCACTTCTTCTTCGCTATAACTCGAGAGGAAAAAAAATAGACGAAATTTCTTCATTTTTGCACACAAGACGTACAAATTATGTATGAGAAGGTACCCGAAGTTTCACGTTGATAGCGCTATTAGTTCAGCTATGGCGAAAATTCATCAGGGGGGCGTTAAACGCCCCCCCCCCCCCGTCAATGGCGGGTTAACACGCACTGGTGGGGGAGAGTGCACTTTTGTGCCCCCCCACCCCCCCCCCCCCACAGGTTTGTCGTAAATAACTCGTAAACGATAAAAGGCAAGCCACTGCTACTTCGCGACATTTAAGCCAACACAATAGCGGATCGCTTGACACCAAAAAAAAATAAAAAAATCGGTCGATACATTTTGAGTTGCATGGATTTTAAATAGATGATGGCGGCGAGAATCGCGGTCGGTGAAGCGATATCTCAGGCACCAGCAGTCGGATCGGGATGATTCAAACGCCATTCGGCATATCTGGGTAACCTGATGTCAGACACATGTCATTGACCCCATTTATGTTGACCTATAACGTCACATAGAGGTCAAGTTACAAAATGCCTAGTTTTGACCCCGTGACCTCATTTGACCTTGAACATATTGACCTACGGTCATCCACATTTTAGCAAATGTAGATCATCATAGCAGCTACCCATCCTGTAAGTTTGGTCGCTCGAGCTCTCATATTTTCGGAGATCTCAGGGGGGGGGGGAGCTCCAGTGCGTGTTAGTGGCACTGGAATTTGCGTGTTAAGTATACTTAAAGGAAAATAATGGCCTTTTTCCACAAAAATGGAGTTAGCACTTGAAATCGACAGACGAGGCCAAAATATAGTAAATTCATCGCATTTTGCATATACAAATTCCTTCTGAGAGATATTAGCAGTTTCCTACCGATAAGCGTTCCACACTTTTAACGACCGGTACTTGCAAGTTACTTTTCGGTTTCCATCAAACTCCGGGCTTTTCTCGTATTGCTTTTTTACGCAATGGTGTGGAAAATATATATTGCGTTCTGCTTGTGATTATATGCCCACCCATCCTTTACAATTAACAAACAATACAAAAACTGGCAATTCAATCGGAGGCTCATCGATGCACGACGACGGCGACCTATTTAGTGTCGGCGATTTGTTTCGAAGTGCCCATTCAACAGCGTTGAATAGATTGATACAAAAGCGCCAGATGTGTCGCTTTCCAATAGTGGAGGGAAAATACCGATAATTAATTTTCCCAAATTTCCAACTTTGAATTAGGGAATAATTTTATTTAATTCTTAAATTTAGATCACATCATTTGAATACCATAACGGAAGCCAAAGAAATTGTTGCTAACAAAATCAAAAGGTCATTATTTCCGTATACTTGCTAATACTTAGCTAATACATTTGATTTTGTTTTTGCTTTTATGCAAATTACTAGGTCATCGTCATAGGATGATCCGAACATTCACAACATTGCAAGTATGTGCTTGGTACCCCTTTCTGTTCAAGAGGTAAAAGGGTGCATTTCCCGGTGGAAAATGGAGACACTTTGCCCTTCCCATCTACCTATAGGGTCCTCTCTTCCCTAAGTGTAAGTGCAGACATATTTGCTTCACTGAAATGTATTGTATTGTATTAAACAATTAAAACACTCCATTTTAAAATGGCTATTCCGAGTGCCGGGTCAGGGTTAGGAAGAGAGACATGTTAAAAGACACTCGGTATACAACACACAATAAGATCAGATGAATATAAAAGTGCACACGGGCTATAGGAAATAAAACGCACACGCACACACACACACACAGTCACACACTCATTTTCCTCGCTTCACACAACTAAAAGTTCGGACACTGCACGCTTAAAAGCCCCCAGGGATAAATATCGAATCTCCAGCGGGAGGCGGTTATATAACTGCGCCGTACAAAAAAGAAGGCGCCGCCTGCCTGCTTCGGTTCTCGCGCGCGGAGAGCCAGATCTGCGTCCTGCCGGGTGGTTCGAGAGCGAAGAGCAGAGTTGACCTGAAGCTGAGAGGAAAGAGCCACTGGCTCCCTGGTGCAGCGAATTTTGTGCAGAAAATTTAATGAGTGAAGTTCGTACAACAAAATGGTGACTGGCAAGGTATATTTGGTGGTTGAATTCGAATACAAATTCATTCAGTCGCGGACTTTAACAGCATGTACTTGTGGGGGGTGATATGGAGGGGTGTAGGGAAGGGGGAAGGGGTGTAGGGAGGGGATGGGTGAAAGGAGGGGGTGATATTGTATCGTTATGTACATTCCCTATTTGGATAGACATCGATTTCAGGTCAAAACCCCCATAATTTTAGCTTGTTCTTCCGAAGACCGGTTTTGGAGCCCATCTGACCCATTGTGCCAGCGGGCGCCTGGTAGGTAGGCTGGCCCGCCGAGCGGGGGTACCCTGTACTGACCCGTCCCTGCGCTGTCCTGCCCTGCCCCTGTACTGTCCCGTCTCTGACCTGTACTGACCTGTACTGACATGGACTGACCTGTACTGACCTGGACTGACATGGACTGACATGGACTGACATGGACTGACCTGGACTGACCTGGATTGACCTGGACTGACCTGGACTGACCTGTACTGACCTGTACTGACCTGTACTGACCTGTACTGACCTGTACTGACCTGCCCTGCCCCCTCCCCTTCTCAGAGCATGCCGTCGCCGCCGGAGAGTCTGTTTCGGATGGCCGTGGAGCCGCTGCTGCTGCCGGCGCCTGGCCAGGAGGCGGCGTTCGGCGTGCTGGCCGCCGGTCCCGGCCCCGTCTCGCCCCCTGGCGGCAAACGCAGCCGGCACGAGTCGGCCAGCTCTGCGATCCTGTCCGTCACCGGGCTGCTCCCGCCTCAGCAGCAGCAGCAGCAGCAGCAGCAGCAGCGGCAACACCAGCAGTCTGGAGACCACAACGGCGAGCAGGGTCAGTGCTGGATAGGCGGCGGACTGCCTGACGGCCTTTGTGGTCTACCGGCAGTCGGCACCCCTCCCTCTACCCACCCCGCTACCCACCAGCAGCCGGCACCCCTCCCTCTACCCACCCTGCTACCCACCCCGCTACCCACCAGCAGTCGGGACCCCTCCCTCTACCCACCCCGCTACCCACCAGCAGTCGGCACCCCTCCCTCTACCCACCCCGCTACCCACCAGCAGTCGGGACCCCTCCCTCTACCCACCCCGCTACCCACCAGCAGTCGGGACCCCTCCCTCTACCCACCCCGCTACCCACCAGCAGTCGGCACCCCTCCCTCTACCCACCCCGCTACGTCTATCGGCCGCTCCACAGGTGCCGCTGGACGCGGCTGGGGGCTATATTAAGCCGTCTGTGTGGTCCCGCAACCCGTGCACACCGCACACACACACACACACAGAACGGCGCCGCGGAATGACGTGCCCAGTCTTCCATGACGGCCCGTCTGTGCTAACACCAACAGGTGTCTGCAGGACACCTTAATGTCTGCCTGACCCGGCTGCGTGCGGCCGACCTGTGGACAGAACAGGTGGCTGCAGGACAGTTTAACGGCTGTATGACCCGGCTGCGTGCGGCCGACCTGTGGACAGAACAGGTGGCTGCAGGACAGTTTAACGGCTGCATGACCCGGCTGCATCACCCGGCTGCGTGCGGCCGGCCTGTGGACCCTGCAGCTGCGGACGGGGACAGTGCAAATAGCAGGCTCATCGTGCGGGCTGTCGCCGGCCGACTGACCTTCTAGAGCCATTAGTGTTAGGCTGCTCAGTTGTCTTCTTCCGCGAACCAAAGGCAGCAGCTCTGCACGGCTGGGTAACGGTACAGTGTGTCCTGTGTGTGCCTGTTCCTTCCAGTCCTCTCTCCTATGGACAGGGACAGGCCGCCCGGCTCCGGCGCTGTTCTGATCCCTTAAGCTTACTATGTCTGCACAAGTCTCTTGTCGAGGGCATCGGCGCAATCGCACGATCCTAAAACGGGCTTAGCAAAGTTCGTGATCTCTGCGATTAGGCAAGATCGCGCCTGCTGCAATTAAAATGGCAACGCAATTATAATGACTGTGGTAACTATCTTGTTTAATCTTCTACGCCACACGTTTTATGCTTGATCGTGTGATGATTAAGGTTACTCATTATTATGCTTTGTTTTCCCCACACCTCATATCCCACATTTGTCGTTTCATATGCATGATCAGGCGAGGTGGACACAAACATGGTATGTTGCCAGCAGCTGTATATAATCATCACAGGTGGGGGATCTTGTTGGTTTCCACTCCTCGGAACCTGGTGACCGGTACGATCGGTGAGAATAATTCGGGTTGGCAGTTCCTAGGCGGCGTCATACTCATAACTCTGCTGATTGTCCACATCATGTACAGGAGTTCAGGACTGTTAGCTGGTCTGCTAAGAGCCGATTCATTCCCGTTTTTGGAGGTAGCCCAATCCCTGTGTTCGTTAGTTTCAATTATTTTGCCACGTCGCCTACGTCACCCTTTTAACGACTAGTTTCTGAGTGAACTTGGTGTAATGCCTCGAAATATATATTGTAAGTGCAGTCGCCCCGGCATTGCTCGTTAAAATCTTATCTGCAGTCGTTCGATTATGTCCCTTATGATTGTGCTGTGATCGGCGGCGACTGCGGTCTGGGCCGACCACGATCCACTCGGCCCAGCTCGGCTGCGGTCACACCGAGTCCAGGCCGGCCGGCCGGCCAGCCGGCGGTGACGTGTGTTTTGCGAGGGTCGGCCGCGCCGCCGTGCACACCGTGTGGGAGGGAGAGGGAGAGAGAGAGAGAGAGAGAGAGAGAGAGAGAGAGAGAGAGGAGAGAGAGAGAGAGAGAGAGAGAGAGAGAGAGAGAGAGAGAGAGAGAGAGAGAGAGAGAGAGAGAGAGAGAGAGAGAGAGAGAGAGAGAGAGAGAGAGAGAGAGAGAGAGAGAGAGAGAGAGAGAGAGAGAGAGAGAGAGAGAGAGAGAGAGAGAGAGAGAGAGAGAGAGAGAGAGAGAGAGAGAGAGAGAGAGAGAGAGAGAGAGAGAGAGAGAGAGAGAGAGAGAGAGAGAGACGTGGCCAGACGTGGCCAGACGTGAGGCCGGTCTGGTCCTGCCGACTAATGATGTCATTCGGTAATCAAAATTTTGGTATACCAAAAAAATACCAATACCGAATTGGTTATTGGTCGGTCAGACAACAAATTCTTGGTATTTTATCGGTCAAGCAAGTCAGCGACATACATGAACCTGATCACGTTTTTCCGGAGATTTGGGCATGTTTTGCAGGTTTTCGTAATTTGAAATGAGAATGTGAGGCATTTAATTTGGATTCTGATCATCGATACTATTACTGAGATGTTTCTCTAAAAATGTGCATACATCAGCAGAGTTTCGTTTGTCAACCTCTTCCAACAATATTTAAAATCGGTCAATAATCGGTCATTTTCAGGTTGGGAAAATCGGTTTGATTTTCGGTCAGCATAGCTGCCATGAAATTGGTATCGGTTTGGTAAAGTTTCAGGAATTTTCTGAAAGTGCCATCACTACTGCCGACCCATACTGATGTTCAGTCAAGACCCCCCCCCCCCCCCCCCCCCCCCTCCCCTCCCCTCCCCTCCCCTCCCCTCCCCTCCCCTCCTCCCTCCCTCCCTCCCATGGCCTCCCGCTGTCGGCCGCCGAGGCTCTGAACTATGTCGAAGCCGAGCCTCGGCTGCCGTCGCTCAGTCTGTGTGCTGTCAGCAGAGCCGAACCAGACACGGCAAACTGAACTATAAATATTCCATATTCCCGAAATATTGCCATCAAAAGCTGAACAGGTTGAACAGGATACTGAAGGCCATTGAACCCGCGGCCTGCAAGACTAGTAAATGAAGTGAAATTAATAAATGAGTGAATGGAATCCTGTGTGTTCTGTGGGATTAGCTGCACAAATTGCCGTGGCTTAGCAGCCGGTGTTGGCGGATGACTTCACCTCTGGCTGATTAGGATGGCGCAGGAGTGGGAAGCGGTGGAGCCAGCGAGGAACCAGTCTGGAAAGGCTGGCGCCGCCACAGGTCTGGGTGGGATATGCTGAATGGTGTGTTGATGTGCGGCCTGTGGAATCCCGCTGCAAAGCTACCGCAGAGTTGGTCATTTGCTGCGTTTGCTGACGGTTATGCTCGTGTTTGAGTGGGTGTGATCACTATCGGAGCCGCGGCGTGTTCACATTGTCTGCGGTCCCGCCACGGACACGGGTCGTGGCCGGGTCTGGCTCGGCCAGCATTGTCAGAAACAGCACAGTGGACACAGTGGATATAAATAAGAAGCAGGAAGTGTGCAGGACCAGGGGTTCATGCCACGTCAGTGTCAGAAACACAGTGGCACACAGCAGTGTCAGAAACACAGTGGCACACAATATATTGTAGGCTGAATATATGACGACTTATTTCAGGCTCAGCGTAGGTACATCGCGCCTGGGTTCATGGCACGGTTTGTAGCTGCCATCATTCGATCTGGGGTTGGGTCGGTGCTGTTTTGTTTGTAAAAATGGGACTGGCTTTCTGAGCTGTTTCACAGTAGCCTGTTTCACTGGCATTATTTGTCCTTGTTTATGAGCTGCATAGATTATCCAGACATGTTATGGTTTCGAAAAGGTTACGGGTGACGGCAGTGCCACGATCCGAGCAAAACACCCATGTTTGCATTGCAAAGGCTTCGCCACAGTCTCCAAATGAGTAGGGACAAATCCAAGTGCACGTGTACTCAAACATGGGACCATATTAGGGATAACTAAAAAATACTGGGGACATTGTCCCTAGTTCCACGCTCAGTGGTGGCGACGCCCATATTTCATTGCGTGTGCACGTTTTGCCAGAGGACAGTCTGCCTCTGGCCTTCCTCATGCACCATTTGTTTTCCGTCTCGCCCACAACGGGCCTTTCGCCCAATGACAGGGGGCGCTCCTTCTCCTCTCTCTGGGATTATGTTTACGAGGCCTTGCCCAAACGCTTCACCGAGTCAGACGCGGGACACCAACATGGGGGACTCGGTGGGAGTCGAACCCACGGTCGGTGCGGTCTCCGCGCCGAAGGCCATAGTGTTGACCACTGGACTACCCCGGCCAGATTCCACCGACAGTCTGTCTTGGCCGTATTGCGAACCTCTGAACCTTATTTCGCCGTACTGTTCGTCTCCAGTCTCCTTTCGGGCATACCTCGCCACACCTCGCTTACCATTAGCCAGTTTATCAGCCAGTTTATCAGCCAGTTTATCAGCCAGTTTATCAGCCAGTTTATCAGCCAGTTTATCAGCCAGTTGATCAATGTGGGTGGTGGATGTCATAACAGACACTTGGACCAATGTTATCAATTGTTTAGCTTCTGGCTCTGGGTTAAGGTTGAGTCTGGTCGGCGACTTGCGGCCGCGACACATTTTAAACAGCAGCCGGGCCCGGCGTCCGCAGCTGGCAGGCCCCGCACTGTCCACCCGCTGTGGACGGGCGAGCCGGCGACTGACGTCCGCCACGTGCTGTGGACGGGCGAGCCGGCGACTGACGTCCGCCACGTGCTGTGGACGGGCGAGCCGGCGACTGACGTCCGTCACGTGCTGTGGACGGGCGAGCCGGCGACTGACGCCCGTCACGTGCTGTGGACGGGCGAGCCGGCGACTGACACCCGTCACGTGCTGTGGACGGGCGAGCCGGCGACTGACGTCCGCCACTTCCTCCCGGATGGCGTTATGTATGCCGTTGCCCCCCGCCATCCCCACCATTACATCTCTCACTGCCCTCCGCTCTCACTGTCTGCTGTCCGGGTCCCGGCCGGTACCGTCCGTCACGTGACAGGGTCCGGGCTGGGGGGGGGGGGGGGCAAATTCCGAGCCCGGTCAGCGATCGGCGCCACCATGATATCAGCGCCACCGTGATATCGGCGCTACCATGATATCGGCGCCACCGTGATATCGGCGCCACCGTGATATCGGCGCCACCGTGATATCGGCGCCACCGTGATATCAGCGCCACCGGTGATATCGGCGCCACCGTGATATCGGCGCCACCGTGATATCAGCGCCACCGTGATATCGGCGCCGTGCAGTATATGCAGCATGTCTGTACACTGTGGAGGAGGGGCCGGCAGCCGCCCACCGCCCACCGCCCACCGGACCGGTTAGCCTGCCTCTGAACTGGAATGTGCCGCCCGCCGACCGGTGCCGTCACAGTGCCGACAGGCGGCGGCTCGACGGCCGCCCGTGCACACTGCAGGGACGCTCCCTGACCTGTCGGTGGTCATTGACCTGTCACCACACCCAGACCGATCGGCGGCCCGGTCTGTCCGTCTGTCCGTCTGTCCGTCTGTCCGTCTGTCCGTCTGTCCGTCTGTCCGTCTGTCCGTCTGTCCGTCTGTCCGCATGTCTGAGACGGCTGTGACTTACTGAACCGGGGCATGACGGAATCGTGTTCCACATTCATAACATTTGTTTGCCTGCTTTATGAAAAGGTGCATATTTCTTGTGAAAGGCTCGCGTAGTCATGGTTTTTCAGGGTTATGATTTGATCCGCACTGACCGGAGGGACCATGTGACGTGGTTCTTCGAATGTTTCCGATAAGAAGTGTTTGGGGTTTATCTCAGGGAACGAATCAAAGCGCCTTTTACATTGTTTAGTGTTTGGCATATTTCACAGTCTCCCGTGTCCCCCACAGAGGCGCCTCTGGACCTGGCTCCGCGCCGCTGCTGTGACGTGTCCTGACGTGTCCTGACGTGTCGCCGTGTCCCTCACAGAGGCGCCTCTGGACCTGGCCAGCTCCGCGCCGCTGATGTGACGTATCCTGACGTGTCCCCGTGTCCCTCACAGAGGCGCCTCTGGACCTGGCCAGCTCCGCGCCGCTGATGTGGCGTGTCCTGACGTGTCCCCCGTGTCCCGTGTCCCCCACAGAGGCTCCTCTGGACCTGGCCAGCTCCGCGCCGCTGCTGTGACGTGTCCTGACGTGTCCTGACGTGTCCCCGTGTCCCCCACAGAGGCGCCTCTGGACCTGGCCAGCTCCGCGCCGCTGCTGTGCGAGCCGCGTCTCTCTGCCGTCTGGGAAGATGCGCGGGTCGGCGGCGGCGAGTCGATCGTGGTGCCGTCCAAGGCGGCGGCGGCGGCGGTGGCGCTCAGCGTCAGCGCCGAGTTGGAGCAGCTGCACCAGAGCATGGCGCTGGCCAGCCTGCCGGCGCCGCCGCAGGCCTACGAGGTGGCGCTGGCCGCCGCCGTCGCCGCCGCCACCTCCACCTCATCCATGTTCCAGCACACCACACATAGTCCAGGTGAGATGCCTACAGGGAGTCCGTGAGATACCTTTGGACGGTCCGGCACGGGTAGTCCGGGCTAGTGGCAGGCTTTAAGGGCCCCACAGTGCCAGTGACGGGTCCCACATGTTGTGTGGTGTGGTGTGCAGAACCACTATCGTGTGTTTCTTGTGATCATGTTATCCCCGATAAGGAGCAGCTGTCTCAGGTGGCGCGGCACATTGCAGCTCACGGTCCAGTGAAGGTCATGCCGCGGCCCCCAGACACTCGGGCGCAGTGAGCTGCGAGCCACCCTGATATGGTACACTATAACCAACAGCGCAAAGAGCCAACCAGAACTGCAGCGACTCTAAAGGTCAGCCGTGCTCTGTGTGCACCCGAGTACACATTGCGGTACTTTGGCTCGTACAAGATGCCTTGCATAACGACAGCGCGGTGTTGTGTAAGCGTGAGCAGTGAGTCTGCTGATGGCCGGTGTGCGGTCAGCTCAGTCGGCCTGTTCTCGGCTGGTCACGCGGTGGTTCCTTATCCTCCCCGGGCTGGCGGAGGGCGGATCGTCCGTATCTGCCCCCAGCCGGCTCTTCGTCCGATTTACCCACGCTGCCGTGTGAACGGCCGCCCACCGTGGCTATGCCGCCGGATTATCGACGGCTGTCCACGTCGAAACGACGTCAACTCTGCACAACGCGAACGTCTGACGAAATCGTGACGTGGCGAATTGCTGGGAATGTTGCCCTCTGTGTATGGTTTGCCTTCGTAAGCTGATGTGTTGCGAATTGCCACAGAGATTCATATTACTGTAATGTATTCATAGAGGAGCTCAGCCAAAGTTGCTCGTTAGAATAATATGTCGCGGTATATCTCTGGTCATGTGGCGTGCATCGGGCGTTATATCTCCATTGAGGGCTCCTTAGGCCGCAGCTGGACGGCCGGGCTGTTCAGAAGGCGGTGGGACGGCGGCAGTCAGTCAGCCGGGCGGGCGCGGCGCGGCCGGCCCGGCGCTGGCCGCGCGCCGAGCTGCGAAAGCTCCCAGGCTGTGTCGGCTTCCTGTCTGGCCGGTGGGAGCGGCGGCGGCGGCGGCGGCGGCAGTAGTAGTGGCGGTGGGCACGCGAGCCGGCGGCGGCGGCGTCGTCTCCCACCAGTCCCGGCGCCGCGGACCGCACACAACCTGGCCGAACTCCGCCGTCGCCGGAGACGGAGACGGGGACAGAGACGGGGACGGAGACGGACACGGAGACGGCCGCCCGTCGCCGGAGACGGGGACGGAGACGGCCGCCCGTCGCCGGAGACGGAGACGGGGACGGAGACGGAGACGGCCGCCCGCCGCTGACGTGACTAATGGATAACTCGGCGACTCTTTGAATGTTTTGGCCAGTATTTACCTGGCTCATTTTATTTTGGCTGTGTTTGGAACAGCTTGACGGGTTAGAGATATGTGTCGCGTCACTCTTCTGCGAGTTGACGTCGAAGGCCGAGATGCAACCACTCGATACCTAATGCTGATCTATGGTTATCGGTCGAAGGTTTGCCGATGTTTCCGGAGCGTTTCAGAGCACGCCCACAGCACGCGTGCTCACACTCAGACGGACGAAACATGTGGTCGTTAGGGCCTGGTCACAGCACCGCCAAATGCATGTTCAGTTAATGAACACATGTTCTGTTATGTGCGCCGCTTTTTTTCAATACGAGCTGGAGCCAGAGTGCTGGTTTATTATTTATACTTTGCAGTATCAATGTTGTTCATCACATTCCGTGAAGATGATTCCGATAGAAAACAGGCGATATTTATGCCAGCGGTGGCAAGCAATACCATTCGCTTGATTGAGTGCGTCATAAAATAGGCTAAACCAGTTGCTCACTACATGAGAAGTTACTCTTGAGTGTTCGGGTTATATGAAATATATGGACAAGGTCGCAATTTCCAGAAGCCGTATGCAATTTTAAGCTCACGGAACGGTGTGTATCATGGTACATTGGGACCATGGTATGCCGGATTAGCTTACATTTACTTTGGTTCGACGCTGTGTGCTAGAGCCGGCCTCTTTCTCAACTAAGAAGCAGGTGCCCTGATACAAACACCTGGCGTGTTTGCCATCCGGCTGGCGTCTACCTCTGCGTGTCCGCAGTGGGTGTATTGCCGTGACGTCTCTGGGGCGTGTTTCTCGGCGCCTCCCGCCGTCAGAGTTCAGTCACAGAGTCTCCGCCGGCGCTCGCTGTGCCATGTGCGTCATATTTCCGGTCATTATTGACTGACGGCTCACTGCTGTCTATGAGAGGTTGTGGGCCATGTTCTGTTATGTGCCCACTCCTGGGATAAGGGCGTTCCGGCTTGTCCCGCCGCTGCTGACCGCTCAGCGACAGCAGCGGCGGGGCGGCACGTGACACGTGACCGGCTGATTTCTGTCGGCTGATCAATACTGGAGCGGCGGATGGTGGCGGCGGTGGCGGCGGCGGGCTGAGCCCACACCCCTCCCGATTGTCGTCCACCTGTTACACGGCCGGCCATCGGCGCCCCGCGCGGGCAGCAGAGGGAGGCCGCAGCAGCTCCTCGGACCGCGAGGCCATTGTCTGCCGGCGGGTATCACCGGCCTCCGTCCGGCGCCGACAGCACGCTCAAATGGAGTCCGCTCGTGGAACCGGCCTGCAAGCGGATCACCCAGAATAGCACTCTAATTAGGAGAGAACGTGCTTCGGCCATTAGCGGATCGAAGCTCGGCCCTTTTGTCGGGCTATCGGGCGGCTGGGGTGGCCGGCCGGCCGTCACTCGGCGGCGGTCATGCGTGCCGGCCGTCTGTCCGGCCTGCATGGTTCGGTCTGCCTGTCTGCCTGTCTGCCGGTCTGCCGGGCTGCCTGCAGCGGCAGTGGCGATCTGTATCGATCGTCGGATGTGGAGCGGCGGAGCGGCGGGTTCGCTCGGTCGGCAGGCGGCGGCAGCGGCGGCGGGAGGAGCAGGGAGGAGGGCGCGTCTGCGGCCGGAAACCGTGTCAGCCGCTCGGCGCCTCCTCGATCGACCTGCCCCCGGCGTTCCGGCACTCCGCTCCGTGTCTGCCGCCGCTGACGGCCGCGGTCGGCGACCTGTCCTGACTACTGCTGCGTGGGGCGCGCCGCCCGCCGCCGGCCCGCCAGACACGGTGATGACAGCGGGCCGTCACCGCGGCCAGAGGAGGGTTGGGGAGACAGGTCGCCGCTGATCACCCGATACACAGTCTGATGACGACGGCGTCACTCGAGGCAGGCGGGCTCACCATCCCCCGCCTGCCGTGTCTCTGCCGTGTCTCTGCCGTTCCTCTGCCGTTCCTCTGCCGTGTCTCTGCCGTGTCTCTGCCGTGTCTCTGCCGTGTCTCTGCCGTGTCTCTGCCGTGTCTCTGCCGTGACTGTGGCCTGGGGAGGTATGCCGTGGCTCTGCCGTGGCTCTGCCGTGTCTCTGCCGTGGCTCTGCCGTGTCTCTGCCGTGTTTCCGCCGTGTCTGCCGTGTCTCTGCCGTGTCTCTGCCGTGTCTCTGCCGTGTATCTGCCGTGTCTCTGCCGTGTATCTGCCGTGTCTCTGTCGTGTCTCTGCCGTGTCTCTGACGTGTCTCTGACGTGTCTCTGACGTGTCTCTGACGTGTCTCTGACGTGTCTCTGACGTGGCTCTGCCGTGGCTCTGCCGTGGCTCTGCCGTGGCTCTGCCGTGGCTCTGCCGTGGCTCTGCCGTGGCTCTGCCGTGGCTCTGCCGTGGCTCTGCCGTGTTTCCGCCGTGTCTCTGCCGTGGCTCTGCCGTGGCTCTGCCGTGGCTCTGCCGTGGCTCTGCCGTGGCTCTGCCGTGGCTCTGCCGTGGCTCTGCCGTGGCTCTGCCGTGGCTCTGCCGTGGCTCTGCCGTGGCTCTGCCGTGGCTCTGCCGTGGCTCTGCCGTGGCTCTGCCGTGGCTCTGCCGTGGCTCTGCCGTGGCTCTGCCGTGGCTCTGCCGTGGCTCTGCCGTGGCTCTGCCGTGGCTCTGCCGTGGCTCTGCCGTGGCTCTGCCGTGGCTCTGCCGTGGCTCTGCCGTGGCTCTGCCGTGTCTCTGTGGCCTGGGGAGGTATGCCGTGTCTGCCGTGTCTCTGCCGTGTCTCTGCCGTGTCTCTGCCGTGTCTCTGCCGTGTCTCTGCCGTGTCTCTGCCGTGTCTCTGCCGTGTCTCTGCCGTGTCTCTGCCGTGTATATGCCGTGTCTCTCCCGTGCCTCTGCCGTGTCTCTGCCGTGTCTCTACCGTGTCTCTGCCGTGTCTCTGCCGTGTCTCTGTGGCCTGGGGAGGTATGCCGTGTCTCTGCCGTGTCTCCGCCGTGTCTCTGCCGTGTCTCTGCCGTGTCTCTGACATGTCTCTGCCGTGTCTCTGCCGTGTCTCTGCCGTGTCTCTGCCGTGTCTCTGCTGTGTCTCTGCCGTATCTCTGCCGTGTCTCTGCCGTGTCTCTGCCGTGTCTCTGCCGTGTCTCTGCCGTGTCTCTGCCGTGTCTCTGCCGTGTCTCTGTGGCCTGGGGAGGTATGCCGTGTCTCTGACGTGTTTCTGCCGTGTCTCTGCCATGTCTCTGCCGTGTCTCTGCCGTGTCTCTGCCGTGTCTCTGTGGCCTGGGGAGGTATGCCGTGTCTCCGCCGTGTCTCCGCCGTGTCTCCGCCGTGTCTCCGCCGTGTCTCCGCCGTGTCTCCGCCGTGTCTCCGCCGTGTCTCTGCCGTGTCTCTGTCATGTCTCTGCCGTGTCTGTGCCGTGTCTCTGCCGTGTCTCTGTCGTGTTTCTGCCGTGTCTCTGTGGCCTGGGGAGGTATGCCGTGTCTCTGCCGTGTCTCTGCCGTGTCTCTGCCGTGTCTCTGTGGCCTGGGGAGGTATGCCGTGTCTCTGCCGTGTCTCTGCCGTGTCTGCTGTGTATCTGCCGTGTATCTGCCGTGTCTCTGTGGCCTGGGGAGGTATGCCGTGTCTCTGCCGTGTCTCTGCCGTGTCTCTGCCGTGTTTCTGCGGCCTGGGGCGGTATGCCGTGTCTCTGCCGTGTCTCTGCCGTGTCTCTGCCGTGTCTCTGCCGTGTCTCTGCCGTGTCTCTGCCGTGTCTCTGCCGTGTCTCTGTCGTGTCTCTGCCGTGTCTATGTGGCCTGGGGAGGTATGCCGTGTCTCTGCCGTGTCTCTGTGGCCTGGGGAGGTATGCCGTGTCTCTGCCGTGTCTCTGCCGTGTCTCTGTGGCCTGGGGAGGTATGCCGTGTCTCTGCCGTGTCTCTGCCGTGTCTCTGCCGTGTCTCTGTGGCCTGGGGAGGTATGCCGTGTCTCTGCCGTGTCTCTGCCGTGTCTCTGCCGTGTCTCTGTGGCCTGGGGAGGTATGCCGTGTCTCTGCCGTGTCTCTGCCGTGTCTCTGTGGCCTGGGGAGGTATGCCGTGTCTCTGCCGTGTCTCTGCCGTGTCTCTGCCGTGTCTCTGCCGTGTCTCTGCCGTGTCTCTGTGGCCTGGGGAGGTATGCCGTGTCTCTGCCGTGTCTCTGTGGCCTGGGGAGGTATGCCGTGTCTCTGCCGTGTCTCTGCCGTGTCTCTGCCGTGTCTCTGTGGCCTGGGGAGGTATGCCGTGTCTCTGCCGTGTCTCTGCCGTGTCTCTGCCGTGTCTCTGTGGCCTGGGGAGGTATGCCGTGTCTCTGCCGTGTCTCTGCCGTGTCTCTGTGGCCTGGGGAAGTATGCCGTGTCTCCGCCGTGTCTCTGTCGTGTCTCTGTGGCCTGGGGAGGTATGCCGTGTCTCTGCCGTGTCTCTGCCGTGTCCCTGCCGTGTCTCTGCCGTGTCTCTGCCGTGTCTCTGCCGTGTCTCTGCCGTGTCTCTGTGGCCTGGGGAGATATGCCGTGTCTCTGCCGTGTCTCTGTCGTGTCTCTGTCGTGTCTCTGTGGCCTGGGGAGGTATGTCGTGTCTCTGCCGTGTCTCTGCCGTGTCTATGTGGCCTGGGGCGGTATGCCGTGTCTCTGCCGTGTATCTGCCGTGTCTCTGCCGTGTCTCTGTGGCCTGGGGCGGTATGCCGTGTCCCTGCCGTGTCTCTGCCGTGTCTCTGCCGTGTCTCTGCCGTGTCTCTGCCGTGTCTCTGTGGCCTGGGGAGATATGCCGTGTCTCTGCCGTGTCTCTGCCGTGTCTCTGCCGTGTCTCTGTGGCCTGGGGCGGTATGCCGTGTCTCTGCCGTGTCTCTGCCGTGTCCCTGCCGTGTCTCTGCCGTGTCTCTGCCGTGTCTCTGCCGTGTCTCTGCCGTGTCTATGTGGCCTGGGGCGGTATGCCGTGTCTCTGCCGTGTCTCTGCCGTGTCTCTGCCGTGTCTCTGCCGTGTCTCTGCCGTGTCTCTGTGGCCTGGGGCGGTATGCCGTGTCTCTGCCGTGTCTCTGCCGTGTCTCTGCCGTGTCTATGTGGCCTGGGGCGGTATGCCGTGTCTCTGCCGTGTCTCTGCCGTGTCTCTGCCGTGTCTCTGCCGTGTCTCTGTGGCCTGGGGCGGTATGCCGTGTCTCTGCCGTGTCTCTGCCGTGTCTCTGCCGTGTCTCTGCCGTGTCTATGTGGCCTGGGGCGGTATGCCGTGTCTCTGCCGTGTCTCTGCCGTGTCTCTGCCGTGTCTCTGCCGTGTCTCTGCCGTGTCTCTGTGGCCTGGGGCGGTATGCCGTGTCTCTGCCGTGTCTCTGCCGTGTCTCTGCCGTGTCTCTGCCGTGTCTCTGTGGCCTGGGGCGGTATGTCGTGTCTCTGCCGTGTCTCTGCCGTGTCTCTGCCGTGTCTCTGTGGCCTAGGGAGGTATGTCGTGTCTCTGCCGTGTCTCTGCCGTGTCTATGTGGCCTGGGGCGGTATGCCGTGTCTCTGCCGTGTCTCTGCCGTGTCTCTGCCGTGTCTCTGCCGTGTCTCTGTGGCCTGGGGCGGTATGCCGTGTCTCTGCCGTGTCTCTGCCGTGTCTCTGCCGTGTCTCTGCCGTGTCTCTGCCGTGTCTCTGCCGTGTCTCTGCCGTGTCTCTGCCGTGTCTCTGCCGTGTCTCTGCCGTGTCTATGTGGCCTGGGGCGGTATGCCGTGTCTCTGCCGTGTCTCTGCCGTGTCTCTGCCGTGTCTCTGTGGCCTGGGGCGGTATGCCGTGTCTCTGCCGTGTCTCTGCCGTGTCTATGTGGCCTGGGGAGGTATGCCGTGTCTCTGCCGTGTCTCTGCCGTGTCTCTGCCGTGTCTCTGCCGTGTCTCTGCCGTGTCTCTGTGGCCTGGGGCGGTATGCCGTGTCTCTGCCGTGTCTCTGCCGTGTCTCTGCCGTGTCTCTGCCGTGTCTCTGCCGTGTCTCTGCCGTGTCTCTGTCGTGTCTCTGCCGTGTCTCTGTGGCCTGGGGCGGTATGCCGTGTCTCTGCCGTGTCTCTGCCGTGTCTCTGCCGTGTCTCTGCCGTGTCTCTGCCGTGTCTCTGCCGTGTCTCTGCCGTGTCTCTGCCGTGTCTCTGCCGTGTCTCTGCCGTGTCTCTGCCGTGTCTCTGCCGTGTCTCTGCCGTGTCTCTGCCGTGTCTCTGTCGTGTCTCTGCCGTGTCTCTGTGGCCTGGGGCGGTATGCCGTGTCTCTGCCGTGTCTCTGCCGTGTCTCTGCCGTGTCTCTGCCGTGTCTCTGCCGTGTCTCTGCCGTGTCTCTGCCGTGTCTCTGCCGTGTCTCTGCCGTGTCTCTGCCGTGTCTCTGCCGTGTCTCTGCCGTGTCTCTGCCGTGTCTGCCGTGTCTCTGCCGTGTCTCTGCCGTGTCTCTGTGGCCTGGGGAGGTATGCCGTGTCTGCCGTGTCTCTGCCGTGTCTCTGTGGCCTGGGGAGGTATGCCGTGTCTCTGCCGTGTCTCTGCCGTGTCTCTGCCGTGTCTCTGCCGTGTCTCTGCCGTGTCTCTGCCGTGTCTCTGCCGTGTCTGCCGTGTCTCTGCCGTGTCTCTGCCGTGTCTCTGTGGCCTGGGGAGGTATGCCGTGTCTGCCGTGTCTCTGCCGTGTCTCTGTGGCCTGGGGAGGTATGCCGTGTCTCTGCCGTGTCTCTGCCGTGTCTCTGCCGTGTCTCTGTCGTGTCTCTGCCGTGTCTCTGTGGCCTGGGGCGGTATGCCGTGTATCTGCCGTGTCTCTGTCGTGTCTCTGCCGTGTCTCTGTGGCCTGGGGCGGTATGCCGTGTCTCTGCCGTGTCTCTGCCGTGTCTCTGTCGTGTCTCTGCCGTGTCTCTGTGGCCTGGGGCGGTATGCCGTGTCTCTGCCGTGTCTCTGCCGTGTCTCTGCCGTGTCTCTGTGGCCTGGGGCGGTATGCCGTGTCTCTGCCGTGTCTCTGCCGTGTCTCTGCCGTGTCTCTGCCGTGTCTCTGTGGCCTGGGGCGGTATGCCGTGTCTCTGCCGTGTCTCTGCCGTGTCTCTGCCGTGTCTCTGCCGTGTCTCTGCCGTGTCTCTGCCGTGTCTCTGCCGTGTCTCTGTGGCCTGGGGCGGTATGCCGTGTCTCTGCCGTGTCTCTGCCGTGTCTCTGCCGTGTCTCTGCCGTGTCTCTGTGGCCTGGGGCGGTATGCCGTGTCTCTGCCGTGTCTCTGCCGTGTCTCTGCCGTGTCTCTGCCGTGTCTCTGTGGCCTGGGGCGGTATGCCGTGTCTCTGCCGTGTCTCTGCCGTGTCTCTGCCGTGTCTCTGCCGTGTCTCTGTGGCCTGGGGCGGTATGCCGTGTCTCTGCCGTGTCTCTGCCGTGTCTCTGCCGTGTCTCTGCCGTGTCTATGTGGCCTGGGGCGGTATGCCGTGTCTCTGCCGTGTATCTGCCGTGTCTCTGCCGTGTCTCTGTGGCCTGGGGCGGTATGCCGTGTCTGCCGTGTCTCTGCCGTGTCTCTGTGGCCTGGGGCGGTATGCCGTGTCTCTGCCGTGTCTCTGCCGTGTCTCTGCCGTGTCTCTGCCGTGTCTCTGTGGCCTGGGGCGGTATGCCGTGTCTCTGCCGTGTCTCTGTGGCCTGGGGAGGTATGCCGTGTCTCTGCCGTGTCTCTGCCGTGTCTCTGTGGCCTGGGGAGGTATGCCGTGTCTCTGCCGTGTCTCTGCCGTGTCTCTGCCGTGTCTCTGCCGTGTCTCTGTGGCCTGGGGAGGTATGCCGTGTCTCTGCCGTGTCTCTGCCGTGTCTCTGCCGTGTCTCTGCCGTGTCTCTGCCGTGTCTCTGCCGTGTCTCTGTGGCCTGGGGCGGTATGTCGTGTCTCTGCCGTGTCTCTGCCGTGTCTCTGCCGTGTCTCTGTGGCCTGGGGCGGTATGCCGTGGCTCTGCCGTGTCTCTGTGGCCTGGGGCGGTATGCCGTGTCTCTGCCGTGTCTCTGTGGCCTGGGGAGGTATGCCGTGTCTCTGCCGTGTCTCTGCCGTGTCTCTGTGGCCTGGGGAGGTATGCCGTGTCTCTGCCGTGTCTCTGCCGTGTCTCTGCCGTGTCTCTGCCGTGTCTCTGTGGCCTGGGGAGGTATGCCGTGTCTCTGCCGTGTCTCTGCCGTGTCTCTGCCGTGTCTCTGCCGTGTCTCTGCCGTGTCTCTGCCGTGTCTCTGTGGCCTGGGGCGGTATGTCGTGTCTCTGCCGTGTCTCTGCCGTGTCTCTGCCGTGTCTCTGTGGCCTGGGGCGGTATGCCGTGTCTCTGCCTTGTCTCTGCCGTGTCTCTGCCGTGTCTCTGCCGTGTCTCTGCCGTGTCTCTGCCGTGTCTCTGCCGTGTCTCTGTGACCTGGGGCGGTATGCCGTGTCTCTGTCGTGTCTCTGTGGCCTGGGGCGGTATGCCGTGTCTCTGTCGTGTCTCTGTGGCCTGGGGCGGTATGCCGTGTCTCTGCCGTGTCTCTGCCGTGTCTCTGCCGTGTCTCTGTGGCCTGGGGAGGTATGTCGTGTCTCTGCCGTGTCTCTGCCGTGTCTCTGCCGTGTCTCTGCCGTGTCTCTGTGGCCTGGGGAGGTATGCCGTGTCTCTGCCGTGTCTCTGCCGTGTCTCTGCCGTGTCTCTGTGGCCTGGGGCGGTATGCCGTGTCTCTGCCGTGTCTCTGCCGTGTCTCTGCCGTGTCTCTGCCGTGTCTCTGTGGCCTGGGGCGGTATGCCGTGTCTCTGCCGTGTCTCTGCCGTGTCTCTGCCGTGTCTCTGCCGTGTCTCTGCCGTGTCTCTGCCGTGTCTCTGTGGCCTGGGGCGGTATGCCGTGTCTCTGCCGTGTCTCTGCCGTGTCTCTGCCGTGTCTCTGTGGCCTGGGGCGGTATGCCGTGTCTCTGCCGTGTCTCTGCCGTGTCTGTGGCCTGGGGAGGTATGCCGTGTCTCTGCCGTGTCTCTGTGGCCTGGGGAGGTATGCCGTGTCTCTGCCGTGTCTCTGCCGTGTCTCTGTGGCCTGGGGAGGTATGCCGTGTCTCTGCCGTGTCTCTGCCGTGTCTCTGTGGCCTGGGGCGGTATGCCGTGTCTCTGCCGTGTCTCTGCCGTGTCTCTGTGGCCTGGGGCGGTATGCCGTGTCTCTGCCGTGTCTCTGCCGTGTCTCTGCCGTGTCTCTGTGGCCTGGGGCGGTATGCCGTGTCTCTGCCGTGTCTCTGCCGTGTCTCTGCCGTGTCTCTGCCGTGTCTCTGTGGCCTGGGGCGGTATGCCGTGTCTCTGCCGTGTCTCTGCCGTGTCTCTGCCGTGTCTCTGCCGTGTCTATGTGGCCTGGGGCGGTATGCCGTGTCTCTGCCGTGTCTCTGCCGTGTCTCTGTGGCCTGGGGCGGTATGCCGTGTCTCTGCCGTGTCTCTGTGGCCTGGGGCGGTATGCCGTGTCTCTGCCGTGTCTCTGTGGCCTGGGGCGGTATGCCGTGTCTCTGTCGTGTCTCTGTGGCCTGGGGCGGTATGCCGTGTCTCTGTCGTGTCTCTGTGGCCTGGGGCGGTATGCCGTGTCTCTGCCGTGTCTCTGCCGTGTCTCTGTGGCCTGGGGCGGTATGCCGTGTCTCTGCCGTGTCTCTGTGGCCTGGGGCGGTATGCCGTGTCTCTGTCGTGTCTCTGTGGCCTGGGGAGGTATGTCGTGTCTCTGCCGTGTCTCTGCCGTGTCTATGCCGTGTCTCTGCCGTGTCTCTGTGGCCTGGGGCGGTATGCCGTGTCTCTGCCGTGTCTCTGCCGTGTCTCTGCCGTGTCTCTGTGGCCTGGGGCGGTATGCCGTGTCTCTGCCGTGTCTCTGCCGTGTCTCTGTGGCCTGGGGCGGTATGCCGTGTCTCTGCCGTGTCTCTGTCGTGTCTCTGCCGTGTCTCTGCCGTGTCTCTGTGGCCTGGGGCGGTATGCCGTGTCTCTGCCGTGTCTCTGCCGTGTCTCTGCCGTGTCTCTGTGGCCTGGGGCGGTATGCCGTGTCTCTGCCGTGTCTCTGTGGCCTGGGGCGGTATGCCGTGTCTCTGCCGTGTCTCTGTGGCCTGGGGCGGTATGCCGTGTCTCTGCCGTGTCTCTGTGGCCTGGGGCGGTATGCCGTGTCTCTGCCGTGTCTCTGTGGCCTGGGGCGGTATGCCGTGTCTCTGCCGTGTCTCTGTGGCCTGGGGCGGTATGCCGTGTCTCTGCCGTGTCTCTGTGGCCTGGGGCGGTATGCCGTGTCTCTGCCGTGTCTCTGTGGCCTGGGGCGGTATGCCGTGTCTCTGCCGTGTCTCTGTGGCCTGGGGCGGTATGCCGTGTCTCTGCCGTGTCTCTGTGGCCTGGGGCGGTATGCCGTGTCTCTGCCGTGTCTCTGTGGCCTGGGGCGGTATGCCGTGTCTCTGCCGTGTCTCTGTGGCCTGGGGCGGTATGCCGTGTCTCTGCCGTGTCTCTGCCGTGTCTCTGTGGCCTGGGGCGGTATGCCGTGTCTCTGCCGTGTCTCTGCCGTGTCTCTGCCGTGTCTCTGTGGCCTGGGGCGGTATGCCGTGTCTCTGCCGTGTCTCTGTGGCCTGGGGCGGTATGCCGTGTCTCTGCCGTGTCTCTGCCGTGTCTCTGCCGTGTCTCTGTGGCCTGGGGCGGTATGCGTGCGGAGCGGAGTGATACTGCTGCACGGCCAGAGCGGTGTTCTGCGGTGCGGTGACCGGGTCAGTGGCCCCTGTGCGGCGCGTCATGTGACAGAGGCGCGGCTGGCCCGAGGACGGCCGCCGGGGCGGGCTGTCGACATTATGCAGAACCCGGGTGTGCAGAGGAACGGGGCGCGGGACCTAGTGCGAGGGACGGGACCTCAGAACCTGACGGGACGGAGCGGGATGGGGGGGGGGGGGACGAGAGAGACCACTGAACCCGGACCGTCGGTCTGGACGGCCTTCTCCCTGTCGGCGAGTGTCACGCCTTCTGCTGCAGCCAGACCCCGCCCCCGTCCCGCCACGGAGCAGAGCATATGCACCATACCCGTCCAGTCTGCAGAGCTGCCGGGACCCCGGCCCGCGGCTGACATTGCCGTCCTCCCGTCCTGCTCGACTCGACCATCCTCCTGATGACAGGCCGGCCGGCCCCGGCGGAACGGCGGAGACGGATCGCCGGCCGTGCAGCCGAGTGGTATTCATGCCGTTCAGCCGGGGGAGGGTGTTGACCTCTGTAGTTATGTTATGCAGTCTCCAGTCTGCGGTTATGTACATCTGGTCTGGTGTGCGGACGGGGGGCAAGCGCGCTATAATGAAACAGGTGCATGTTTACTGAGTGGCGTTTTCGTTGAACAACCGTGTGAAACTGGTAACGATCGTCATATAGAACTGATAACGATCGTGTATAACTGGTAACGATCGACATGTATAACTGATAACGATCGTCATATATAACTGGTAACGATCGTGTAGAACTGGTAACGATCGTCATAAAGAACTGGAACTGGTAACGATCGCCATGCATAACTGATAACGATCGTCATATAGAACTGATAACGATCGTGTAGAACTGATAACGATCGTGTAGAACTGGTAACGATCGCCATAAAGAACTGGTAACGATCGTCATATAGAACTGGTAACGATCGTGTAGAACTGGTAACGATCGCCATGTATAACTGATAACGATCGTCATATAGAACTGATAACGATCGTGTAGAACTGATAACAATCGTCATATAACTGGTAACGATCGTGTAAAACTGATAACAATCGTCATATAGAACTGGTAACGATCGTGTATAACTGGTAACGATCGTCATATAGAACTGGTAACAATCGTCATATAACTGGTAACGATCGTGTACAACTGATAACAATCGTCATATAGAACTGGTAACGATCGTGTAGAACGGGTAACGATCGTCATATAGAACTGGTAACGATCGTGTATAACTGGTAACGATCGTCATAAAGAACTGGAACTGGTAACGATCGCCATGCATAACTGATAACGATCGTCATATAGAACTGATAACGATCGTGTAGAACTGGTAACGATCGCCATAAAGAACTGGTAACGATCGTGTATAACTGGTAACGATCGTCAAATATAACTGGTAACGATCGTCATAGGTGGTCTGGATCTTATGCAAACCATGTTTATGACATTTACAAAGTCAACTGGAATCATTATTAGTGGCATGCAACCTGACCATATGACCAAGTCAATACAACCTGTGAACTGGAAGTGGTCTAATCCATGAACTGGAGGGGGTACCCTAGCCTGCGAAGATGGGCCGTTCGGCAGTAACAATGGTGAATGTAGTCTGACGCCAATACCCAGCTGTGCTCTGTCCTTGTCAGGCCCATCCGGCAGTCCTGGTGCATGTTATCGTCGGCTGACATGCTGCCCACTGCAGCCGGTATGCACGCACCAACTAGAGCGTAACGAGTGCTCCCGGTCAGTTAAAACAGCCGCCAGCGCCGCCACTCCCGGGCCGGAGACACGCTCACCGAGCTGGTGCTCTCCACGTGTACACGTGTACAGGCAGCGCTCTGCGCTCCAGTGGAGACCACTGTGACACCGTGTGGCGGCCGGCACACTCCCGGGGTGTGTGTGTGTGCGTGCGTGCGTGCGTGCGTGCGTGCGATGGCTGCTGACGCCGACGCGGCCACGTGCGCCGGCCGGTCTCTGTCTCCCGGGGTGACTCGGGCGCCGCCGGCGGACAGTGGCTGTGTGTGTCGGTACTGCCTTATGACCTGCCATTGGTCCGTACATTAGCAGTGCCAACACACGTGTGCAGTTATGACGTGTCGCGCTACCCAACCCGCCGCACGGAGCCGGAGCGTGCCCACCAAATATACCTCCTCATAATATACTGTTTAATAGTTTGTGTAGCCGTAGCGGGAGTTGAAATGTTGTCTGGTGTTTCTCATTAATCATTTCTGCACCTTCTTCGGTATAACAATCCCGCCCAAAAAAAAAATCGTGCTGCTTTCGTTGCAATCATTTTGTCTAAATCGCACCAGTTCAAAGCCAGCTAGGATATATTTTAGGGCTAGCTTTAGTGGCTAACTATATTGGTCGTCTATTAGATACAATTGCCTCGTTCTCGCGCTCTACCGTGGCGTGCCTCATCAAAATGAGAGATACTCCCTATCATTTCCTGTGACAGGGCCCGAAATACAGCTCTCCCCTCCCTCTCTCTCTCTATAGGAGGAGCGGGGGGCGCGACATAAAGTGTGGCCCGGCGGCCAGTGGGCCCCGGGGTACTGTAGCCGCCCGGCCAGTGATGGACTGGACGATTGCGGCCCGGACGGCGGCCGTCCAACACCGGGCCGGCGCGCCGCCGGCAGGCCGCTTCACGTGCCGGGCCGGGCCCCCGTGGAACGCAGACCAAACGGCACTCATTTCAATCATGTCACTGCAGGCCCTGGCTGGAGCGTCAGGCTAACCTTTCCAGTTTGCAATGAAACTGTTCGTGTTCTCGCTGCTCTTCTGAACGGTATCACGCACTGCAGTGGCTCTGCCTAGCCTCTAACCTATGATTTCTGTCATGTACCTCTGCCCTGTACAACGTCCCTGACTTCCTGACCTCTGCCCTGTGCCGTCTGACCTCTCCCTGTAGTGTCTGATCCCCGCCCCATACTGTCTGACCTCTGCCTGACTTCTATCTCTCTCGCAGACTCTATATCTCTGACCTCTGACCTTTATATCTCTCTCTATCTCTCCATCTGGCCTCTGGCTGACCTCTGTCTGACCTCTGCCTCTCCCCGCAGTGTCTGCCGTGTCCAGCGGTGACGGTGACCTGACCTCTGTCTGACCTCTGTCTGACCTCTGTCTGACCTCTGCCTGACCTCTGCCTGACCTCTGCCTCTATCCGCAGTGTCGACCGTGTCCAGCGGTGACCTCTGTCTGACCTGTCTGACCCCTGTCTGACCTGTCTGACCTGTCTGACCTGTCTGACCTGTCTGACCTGTCTGACCTGTCTGACCTGTCTGACCTGTCTGACCTGTCTGACCTGTCTGACCTGTCTGACCTGTCTGACCTGTCTGACCTGTCTGACCTGTCTGACCTGTCTGACCTGTCTGACCTGTCTGACCTGTCTGACCTGTCTGACCTGTCTGACCTGTCTGACCTGTCTGACCTCTGTCTGACCTGTCTGACCTCTGTCTGACCCCTGTCTGACCCCTGTCTGACCTCTGTCTGACCTCTGTCTGACCTCTGTCTGACCTCTGTCTGACCTCTGTCTGACCCGTCTGACCCCTGTCTGTCCCCTGTCTGTCCCCTGTCTGACCTCTGCCCGACCTCTGTCTGACCTCTGCCTCTCCCCGCAGTGTCGGCCGTGTCCAGCAGTGACCGAGACCTCTGTCTGACCTCTGCCTGACCCCTGTCTGACCCCTGCCTGACCTCGACCTGACCTCTGCCTCTCCCGGCAGTGTCGGCCGTGTCCAGCGGTGACGGTGACCTCTGTCTGACCTCTGTCTGACCTCTGCCTCTCCCCGCAGTGTCGGCCGTGTCCAGCGGTGACGGTGACCTCTGTCTGACCTCTGTCTGACCTCTGTCTGACCTCTGTCTGACCTCTGTCTGACCTCTGTCTGACCTCTGTCTGACCTCTGTCTGACCTCTGCCTCTCCCCGCAGTGTCGGCCGTGTCCAGCGGTGACGGTGACCTCTGTCTGACCTCTGTCTGACCTCTGTCTGACCTCTGTCTGACCTCTGTCTGACCTCTGCCTCTCCCGCAGTGTCGGCCGTGTCCAGCGGGGACGGAGACCGGAAGCTCTGGAGCGAGGAGAACATGGAGCTGGCCCTGGACGCCCTCCGCATGTCCCGCATGTCGCTCTCCAAGGCCTCCTCTGTGTACGGCATACCGTCCACCACGCTGTGGCAGCGCGCCCACAAGGCCGGCATCGGCACGCCCAAGAAGGAGGGCTCCAACAAGAACTGGACCGAGGAGGACCTGCAGCTGGCGCTGAACGACCTCCGGTGAGTGAGACGAGGACCGGAGCGCGCCCCGCGCTGACCCCCACTAATCTCTCAGTCTGTAAACAGCATACAGAAATCTCCACTAATCTCTCAGTCTGTAAACAGCATACAGAAATCTGGAGACAGCATGCCTATCTTTCAATCCTTTGTACGAACTGTGTGCCGTTCAAGACAGCATGCCTATCTTTCAATCCTTTGCACGAACTGTGTGCCGTTCATCGTCTTCTTGTCCAAGTTGTCCATTACACATGGTCTTTCACTGATAATTTGCCATCTTGCACCTTGGCTCACAATGAGTTTTAGCCCCGTTTATGGATGAAGGGAGAGCAGTAGAAAGCGACCTCTATATCACCGGTCTCTGCCGCCTGCTCTGCGGCTAACTTGGTCCTGAGTCCGAACAACCACCCAATTCCGACCCCACCACGAGAAAAAAGACATCCCCGACCCGCTGATATAACTGTCCCGAAGGGCAGGCGCCGAACGAGCGACGTGGTCAGCGCTTCCAAAATCCCGCACATGGTGTTTTTCGTCATCGTGTTTCTGTGCCAGTAAGATGTTTTGTTAAAACTCTGTGTTTTGATCCTGGAATCCGTCCGGGTCGCGGTCGGATCTGGCTGTTATCTCTAATATGATCCACCTTGCAGCAGTGTTCGTTCTTTGTTTGTCCTCGTGTCCTCGTGTGCTCCTGGGTGATGAGAGCCGCTGCGATGACCTTGATTTTGGCCGGATTATCTTCGTCCTCTGGCAGGACGTGTGGTTAGGTGTAGACGTGTTGCCACCTCCTCCCAATGTCAGACGGCCGTCTAAAGCATTACGAGAGTGCAGCTATTAATACTCTTTAGTTGTCTGAGAGCAGATTTGGCCGCCGCAAATTTTATCGCTGGTCAGTTCCAGATGTATGTCGTGCTGGCCGAGTTTTACAGCTGTCACGATAAATATGTCTCCGATCGTCCTGGTAATCCTGTTCATGTGTATGGCACGAAGCGCAGACGTTTAACGGCATTTTATTTATGTCTGGCATGTCTGCGGATCGTTTTCAGTGAATTCCGTCTTGCCAGCGTTACCCAGAATTGCTGTGCGAAACTCCATTATACTGGGGGACACCCGTGTGTTTTAATCTTCAAACAGGCCTGCCTTGCACGCCGGCCGGGCCGCAGCTCAGCTCAGGGGGTGGGCTCAGCGGGCCGGCTTCATGTAAGCCGCGGTCGCCGTGTAGGGCCGGGTTTGCCGCCGCCGGCAGCGGCCGGTATCGTGCCGTGTCGTGCCGTGTCGTGTCGTGTCGTGTCGTGTGTCGTGTCGTGCCGTGTCGTGCCGTGCCGTGCCGTGCCGTGCCGTGCCGTGCCGTGTCGTGTCGTGCCGTGCCGTGTCGTGTCGTGTCGTGCCGTGTCGTGTCGTGTCGTGTCGTGTCGTGCCGTGTCGGACCGTGTCGGACCGTGTCGGACCGCGTCACATCACCCCCTGTCAGAGACCCGGCCGGCCGACCAGGCTGTCTGTCCCCGTTCCCGGGAAAGGTGTCCACGATTCGCGGTGGTGAGACACATGGTGGTCGGAGGGGCTGCTCTGTCCCCGTTCCCGGGAAAGGTGGCCACGATTCGCGGTGGTGAGACACACATGGTGGTCGGAAGGGCTGCTCTGTCCCCGCTCCCGTTCCCGGGAAAGGTGTCCACGATTCGCGGTGGTGAGACACACATGGTGGTCGGAAGGGCTGCTCTGTCCCCGCTCCCGGGAAAGGTGGCCACGATTCGTGGTGGTGAGACACACATGGTGGTCGGAAGGGCTGTTCTGTCCCCGCTCCCGCTCCCGGGAAAGGTGGCCACGATTCGCGGTGGTGAGACACACATGGTGGTCGGAAGGGCTGTTCTGTCCCCGCTCCCGTTCCCGGGAAAGGTGGCCACGATTCGCGGTGGTGAGACACACATGGTGGTCGGAAGGGCTGTTCTGTCCCCGCTCCCGCTCCCGGGAAAGGTGGCCACGATTCGCGGTGGTGAGACACACATGGCGGTCGGAGGGGATGGCGGCTGTGTGGCCGTCTCGGATCGTTCGCCGTTGTTGGCTGCCTGCCTGGAATCCAGAGATCGCGCAGTCGGACACAACACATCACTGGCGCTGCAGAGCGAAGAACGGCAGTGGGTGCCGAGTGGTCCTGTTGGCATCTATCTTGAGCGTTGTCGCACTCCGTCCAGGTCTATTGCCACAAATTAC
>JAXIVJ010002936.1:57500-70000 GCA_036785665.1 Chirona hameri
CTTGGTTTTAGCCGAGCGGCGGTCGTTGCCGGTCGGTTTTTAGTTACGGTCGAGAGCGGGTAGTTTTAGGTTGGAGTGAGCGGCCGGGCGCGCCGTCGGGCCGCCCTGGATGTGCAGGAGCTGTAAGTGTGACGCGTCGCTGGGTAGCGGTTAGTGAGCGCTTTTGTTGTTGCTTCCGCTATTAACTGTGCCGGCGCGATGTGTCACGGGCGGGCGGCGGTCCGATCCGGTGTGTGTGCAATGTCGGGTGGGCGGGCGGGCGGATGGTCCGGCGTGTGTGTGCGCAATGTCGCTTCTCGTGTCACATCTCACAGGCCGCGCCGGGTAGGCGGCGGCGGCGACGGCGCCGCTCCGTCGAAGCTTTACTACTGCCTGGCGGTGGCCGGCGGCGCCACCCCCGGCGCGTCGGCGCCGACAGACTCACACAGAGGAGAGACCGTAGACTAGGCTAGCTCGCGCGGCACTAGGTGTGCGGAGGCGGTGTCCGTGTGTGTCTGTGTGTGTGTGTGTGTGTGTGTGTGTGTGTGTGTGTGCGTGTGCGTGTCTGGTGCGGGTGAGAGGAGCTCGCCCAGGTTGTGCTGTTGTTCAGTCGGGCTCCCGCGCGCCGTGCGGCGCCGCACCGCACGCGCCGCTGCATGCCAGCACGCACACCACACGCACGTGCACCGGGAAGCATCCGTCTAAGTCATACGGGTGGACGGCCACGGGCGGCCGCGCGCTGTGCAGGGCAGGCTGCGGCCGGCAGCCGGTGTTGCTCGCTAAATGAATACCTCTGTGTTGACCCGATAGGAATATTTTGCTATAATCAAAGTGGATGCTTATTTTGCTATGATATTCCATTGACTGCGATGATTTGAAACTGTTAGTACATGTGACGAATGTAATGCATGAGTCGTCGCGCGCGAGCGTTCGCTGTTTCGTGTCGTAGCCGCGCCGCGGCGCCACTTGTCCGCTATAGGTGGCGCCACCAGGCGTCTGCTGTGACTGTGCTAATACCTGTTGCTTCTCCGACGTCCGTGCGGTGTGCGGCGCCGGCGGCCGCGCGGTCGCCGGCGCCGGTCGAGATAGTTGCCGTCCTGCCAGTCGCTGGCGAGCGCGCGCGTGGCGCCGTCTCGCGCGCTGTCCAAAAGAAGCACGAATCAAAGTGGGTGCGCGGAGCGGAGCTGGCGTCTCGCGCGTCCCGTCCGTCGCCGTATCTGTAGGTAGCGGGCTCAGCCCGGCCGGCCCAGCCGTCACTAGTCACCAACTAACGCACGCGCGCGCGCCGTCCAGATACAGCGCTTTTCGCTTCGGTGCTGGCAGAAGAGCATAGTTAGAGCGCCGGGCGCAGCCAGGGCCGCACCGCGTCAGCAGCAGCGGGCACAACGAAGAGAGAGAAAGAGAGAGAGAGAGAGAGAGTGAAGTGCGGGTATGCGTGATTACAAAAGTCCAGTACAAATATAGGCCTCTATTTTCCCGTCAGTGCGGCGGTCGCCGCTGCCGCCGCCGTTTCATTTCCCGGTACACAAGCTCGGTCGGTATCTCAGCCCGCGCGCGTTTGTTCAGTGCAGACCTCACCACGTTTACTTCCGAGACTCTTGTTTAACGGGTTGCGCTTGCGCGCTGTATGGGTTGGCTGGCCGGCGGTGGCCGCTGCTCCGACCCGTGGGACTCGAGCCACGCGGGCCGGCGCCGCCGCCGCCGCCGGCCGCCGCGTTACGGGTCATTTGTTCTGGCGCCGCGCGTCGTGTCCGGCGGGCGGCTGCAGCGCCCTCTGCCGCGCGGCACGGGTACCTCGCACCGCCGCGGGGCCGCCCGGCTCGGGCGGCATGTGTTCCGTTGCGCGCGGTGCGTTTGTTAGCGTTGTGTTTGGGCGCGGTTGCGTTGCGTTGTGTGCGTGGGGGCGTGCGTGTGGGAGGTGTGAGCGCGTGCTGGAGGGCCACTGGGCGGGCGGGCGGACGGCGGCAGGTCGGCCGGGGACGCTTGGCCCGGCCGACCCAGCAGCAGCCAGCAATCACTGTCCAGTGCAATAAATAGGAGGCGCGCGCGGGCGCCTCGCGTCCCCGGTGTCGGCGGCGGCCCAGAGGTGTACGTAACTCAGTGTTGCTACAAATTTCCACGCACTTTGTATGTCTTGGTTATGTTTGCAATAAAGGCAAAAACGCTAATCAAATAAACGGCTGTTTGTGATACGTGTGGAGTTTTGCCACCGCAGGCGGCGCCTCGGAAGCACCCTCGCAAGCTGGAGGAGGGAGATCATTGGTGGTACACCTGCGATACTGTTGCTGGCCACACGCTGGCCTTTGTTTCTCGATTAGAAGTATGTTAGCGTCTAGACAGGAGACAGCAGAGTAAAATGCAGCTTGTTTCCAGATTGTCTGTGCCCTGCCCTGTGCCCTGTGCCCTGCCCTGTGCCCTGTGCCCTGCCCTGTGCCCTGTGCCCTGCCCTGTGCCCTGTGCCCTGCCCTGTGCCCTGCCCTGTGCCCTGCCCTCTGCCCTGCCCTGTGCCCTGCCCTGTGCCCTGCCCTGTGCCCTGCCCTGTGCCCTGCCCTGTGCCCTGCCCTGTGCCCTGCCCTGTCCTGTGCCCTGCCCTGCCCTGCCCTGCCCTGCCCTGCCCTGCCCTGTGCCCTGCCCTGCACTGTGCCCTGCCCTGTGCCCTGCCCTAAGCCCTGCCCTGTGCCCTGCCCTGTGCCCTGCCCTGTGCCCTGCCCTGTGCCCTGCCCTGTGCCCTGCCCTGTGCCCTGCCCTGCCCCGTGTCCTGTGCCCTGCCCTGTGCCCTGCCCTGCCCTGTGCCCTGCCCTGTGCCCTGCCCTGTGCCCTGCCCTGTGCCCTGCCCTGTGCCCTGCCCTGTGCCCTGCCCTGTGCCCTGCCCTGTGCCCTGCCCTGTGCCATGCCCTGTGCCATGCCCTGTGCCCTGTGCCCTGCCCTGTCCTGTGCCCTGCCCTGCCCTGCCCTGCCCTGCCCTGCCCTGCCCTGTGCCCTGCCCTGCACTGTGCCCTGCACTGTGCCCTGCCCTGTGCCCTGCCCTGTGCCCTGCCCTGTGCCCTGCCCTGTGCCCTGCCCTGTGCCCTGCCCTGTGCCCTGCCCTGTGCCCTGCCCTGTGCCCTGCCCTGTGCCCTGCCCTGTGCCCTGCCCTGTGCCCTGCCCTGTGCCCTGCCCTGTGCCCTGCCCTGTGCCCTGTCCTGTGCCCTGCCCTGTACCCTGCCCTGCCCTGTGTCATGTCCTGTGCCCTGCCCTGCCATGTGCCTTGCCCTGTGCCCTGTGTCGTGCCCTGCCCTGAGATGTGCTCTGTCTGGCCCTGGCCGTGCCCTTTTCCTTGCCTTGCTTTGCTCTGCCCTGCCCTGTGCCCTGCCTTGAGCTGTGCTGTCTGGCCCTGGTCGTGCCCTTTGCCTTGTCTTGCCCTCCCCTGTCCTGTCCTGTCCTGTCCTGTCCTGTCCTGCCCTGCCCTTCCCTGTCCTGCCCTGCCCTGCCCTGTCCTGTCCTGTCCTGTCCTGTCCTGCCATGCCATGAATTGTCTTGACTTGCCCTGCCCTGTGCCCTGTATCGTGCCCTGTACCCTGCCCTGAGATGTGCTTTATCTGGCCCTGGCAGTGCCCTTTTCCTTGCCCTGCCCTGTCCTGCCTTGTCCTGCGTTGCCATGAATTGACCTGCCCTGTGGCCCTGCCCTGCTCTGACTTGCCCTGCCCTGTACCCTGCCATATGCCCTGATCTGAGCCCTGTCCCGAGCCCTGCCTTAATTGTGCCTTGCCCTGTCCCTGCCCTGTGCCGTCCTGCCCTGCTCTGACTTGTCCTGCGGGTGTGCTCTGCCCTGCCCTGCTCTGACCTGACCTGCGAGTATGCTCTGTCCTGGCAGGGTCCAGCGTCTGGCCGATATATTGTCTCGTAATAGACTTTGTACGCTGAGAGATAGCACTCTCTGGAGTGCTATCGACTTTCATACAAAACCCTGGCCCGGACTTCATCCGCTCTATTTGCTAATCTGTTTTATAAATGTAGTTCGAACCTTTTGAATGGATGGATTTTCGAGGTCAGGACCCGCGCTAAGCATAGCTTGTTGCGCAGGCCTTGATCCCTACCATCCGATCGCGCAATTCCTGGCAGCCGGCAGAATTTAGAAGCGTAAGTGTAACGTGCCCGACATACCTGGACACGATCCGCCCCGCCCTCCGACGTCACCTGACCTCGAGTGCGACCGCTGCCACCAGAAATAGTAGCGATCAGGGCCTGCGCAACAAGCTATGCTTAGCGCAGGCCATCCCAGGCAGGGGCAAATAGGGAGCGCCGAAGCGACTTAACCCGGGCTGCCACACCGGGTGAGGTCAGAAGCCCAGCGCTCTCCCGACTGAGCTACAGGGGCGGACTATCTCCGTCCCAACAAACTCAAGTGTGCAGACTGTGTGTGGTATTGACACGTCGGCCGTCAATCGCTCACTCAACACTCAACAATCGTCCCTCGATCCTGCTCGGCACAAACAACAACAAAAAAAACGGTCCGATCGGCAGAGTCTCTTATTGAAACGGTGCACATTCGCCAGATTACGCAAGAACAGAACACCACACGGCGTGACAACCAAGTGCAAGTGCAACAAACTTTATCTGCTCGGACAGCGGGCGAGTGTCGCCACTCACCTCTGTCTCTCCTTTGGTCCTCCAGCCGGCAGGCATGAAACGCGCCCCCACGGTAAGCCGTGACAACGTGCAGGGCAGGGCAGGGTCCAGAGACGGCTGACAGCACAGGGTCCAGAGACGGCCGACAGCACAGGGTCCAGAGACGGCCGACAGCACAGGGTCCAGAGACGGCTGACAGCACAGGGTCCAGAGACGGCTGACAGCACAGGGTCCAGAGACGGCTGACAGCACAGGGTCCAGAGACGGCTGACAGCACAGGGCCCAGAGACGGCTGATGGCACAGGGTCCAGAGACGGCTGACAGCACAGGGTCCAGAGACATCAGGGGGCAGGGTCCAGAGACATCTGACGAGGTAGAGTCCAGAGACGCCAGAGGGGGCAGGGTCCAGAGGATATGGTCCAGAGACCCCAGAGGGGACAGGGTCAGAGGCGGCTGAGGGGCAGGGTCCAGAGACTGAGGGGAAGGGGCACATAGGACAGGGTCCAGGGAAGGTTAAGGGGCAGGGTCCAGGAGACGGATGAAGGACACTGACAATACTGGACCCTCCGGCGGCCCGGGAGGAAGAGTCCGGAGGAGTGCTGGATGATGGCGACAGGCTGGGGTGGGTAACCCGTGCTTCACTGGGGCCCGATAATCTGAGAGCACACAGGGAAAGAAGGGACGAAGGGGCTCTCCCCAGGAAAACCCAGAGGTAGTGGCGGACCTGTGGTCCCGGGGCGGACACAGGAGGGTTCCCAGGCAGGGACCCGGGATGGTTTCCAGAGGAGAGAGCCCCAGGAGGAGGCGCTGAGACAGACCCAGCCAGAGTCCCGGACAGTCCCAGTGAGAGGCCCGCCTGTCCAACCACAGACACATAGGAACGTTTCTGATTGCTTTTAACACTATCATTTCCGACACGTCCGCCCCGGTGCGGCCGTAAGAAGCCTCTTCTCTCACACTCGGTCGCTCGTCATCCCGCGCGCAACGCTGTCTTTGTAGCTGGCGGTCTGTAGGCGGCGCCACCAGTCCGCCGCCGCACGGCGCCACCAGTCCGCCGCACGCCACTCGCCGTCGGTGGGGCTCCCCTGGGCCGAGCGTCACTCACACCGGGTCCGGCCGACCTCCGCCGCGGCTCCCACTGCGCTCCAGCCGTCCAGCCGGCCGAGCGCCGTCACACGCGTCCACTGCGCTCCGGCGAGACACGGCCGCCCAGTGCCGTCCGCGGCGCACTTCACACTCCACACCACACGCGCGCCATCTATGTACAGGCCCGGAACAGACGCCGATGCTGGCAATAACAACGCACACACGCGGACACACGCCGACAAACAGATATTCCAACCACACACGGGAGCGCGCCTCACACCAGGCGCAGTACACTCGGTATGTAAACTCTGCCAAATACTGAACAACGCGACGCTCCAGTATTGAGCTGCAGAGCCGGCGCTGCTGCCGCGTCACGTCACGTCACGTCGGGCTGCAGTCGGGCCGCTGCTGAGGGCCGGCCGGCCCTGGACGATGTGTGTATCGACAGCGCGCGGCGCCCCGCCACCCCGGAGACGCCGCCAGGCCGCCCCGGCACAAGCTCGCTGATTCTCCCGCCGAACCGCTCCACTTACAGAGAATACACTCACAGACGCGGCCAGTGCGCCGCCGCACTACTCCTCTATGTACAGGCGTAAGCGTGCATAAACCAACTTGCCAGACAATCAGTCATGCGGTTCGCCGCCGTTGCCTCCGCCGATCGGCGCTCCTAGCGCCGCCGTGTCGAAACTATAAAACGCAAGTCGACTAGTCGGCCGGTAGGTGGCAGCACACTACCAATAGCGTTTGTACGTGAGACGGGCGTTAGTTGCCGGAGGCGGCCGGTGGCGTGTGTGAGGCGAGTGGCGATGCCGGCGGCCCCTGGCCCGGACCCGGAACCTGCCAACTGCTGAAACCGTTCCTGAAGCAAACACATCGCAGGCCGTTAGTAATGACCAGAGGTACCTGGTAGTGCATACGGTACCTGGTAGTGCATAGTACCTGGTACCGTAAGGTAGTGCATACCTGGTAGTGTATAAGCATACGACGCTGCATAGCGTAAGTAAGCTTCCTGGAGCGTAGCAAATCCCCATCTGCATATTGAAATTGAACAAATAGACACGCTGGCAAAGTTGACCTAAGAATCACACAAACATCGGCAAACTTGACTAGAGCACTGACCCGCATCCGTTGGTGATGCCGGCCGTGGCGCAGTATGCGTCCTCCCACTCTGGGTTGCTGGTGGCCGGACTGGCGCTGGTCGGCGCCGGTGAGCCGTGCGAGGCCGCCGGACTGCCCTGGGACCCGCCCCCGGTCTCCACTGCCGCCGCCGGCTGCTGCTGCTGCTGCTGCGGCTGGCGCAGCTGGTGCGGCGACAGCTGCTGCTGGTGCTGCTGCTGCATCAGCAGGTGGTGCTGGTGCAGCGGGTGGTGCGGGTGGACCGGCGGCGAGCTGAGCGCCGGCGGAGACGCCAGCGGCGGCGGCGGAGACAACACGGATGCCATCCCGGGCGGAGACCGGGAGACGGAGGCCGACTGCTGCTGCTGCTGCTGCTGAGGGCTCCCCAGGTGGTGGTCCACCATCTGCGACAGACGGAACACAAGTTATGATCGCGGGACGCGGCCACCACCCACAGTGACATCTATTGGCCAGGGACGAAAGCTTCGGTAAGCATGTATTCGACACCTGCCAATCAATAGATAACACTTTCCGGATGAGCCGGCTACGACGCAAATCAGTGATTTTAAGTGAGCCACAACGCAGCGGTTTCGAGTTATAACTAACAGATTTAGTTGCTACTTGCTCTAACCGAGGATTGACGCAATGCTCTTCCCGGAACATCAGTGGCTCCAAACTAAGCGTTTTGTCCCGAGTCCTAAGCGTTGTGTCCGAGTCCTAAGCATTTTGTCCGAGTCCTAAGCATTTTGTCCGAGTCCTAAGCGCTTTGTCCGAGTGCGCGGGACAAACGACACCACTGCTTGTTAACACGCAGTTACTAGGAAAGAAACAAAGGGACAGTCGCAAACAAAGGGACTGCTGCCCCCGCCCCCGCATCAGCCTAGTCCAAGTGTATTGGGACAAAGAGGATAACATGTTTTATTACACTCTGTACTATTAAATGTGTACCTGCTGCTGCTGCTGCTGCTGTTGTTGTTGCTGATGTTGCTGATGTTGCTGCTGTTGCTGTTGCTGCTGCCGCTGCTGATGTTGCTGTTGTTGCTGTTGCTGTTGCTGTTGCTGCTGTTGTTGCTGTTGCTGCTGTTGCTGCTGTTGCTGCTGGTGGTGGTGGTGCATGTAGAGCGCCTGGCTGACTGGCGGCATGAGCAGGCTACCGGGCTGGTAGCCTGCACCCGGCATGGGAGGCCCCAGCCGCGGCTGGCCCAGCATGCCCTGCGGCGGCGGCGGGTACATGCCCGGAGGCGGCATCAGAGTGCCGGCCGGGTCCTGCGGAGAGAGAGGACAGTGTCGGTCAGCGGCGGCCCGACACAGACCGGTCAGCGGCAGCCTGACACAGACCGGCCGGCGGCGGTCGCCACGGATGACAGACAGGCGTCTATACACACGGTTGTCCCGGCGACTGGGGGCCGGCGCTGCAGAGCTGTCTCTGCGCCACGCGGCTGTGGACCGCCGCTATTCCTGTGAGCCGCGAGATCAATGCCCAGTTAATTATCAAAGACGGCTGCGTACGGAGAGGCGCCATAGAGCAGCGCCCTGCCTGCCACCCCGTCCCCGTCCCCGCCCCCGCCCCCGTCCCCGTCCCCGTCCCCGTCCCCGTCCCCGTCCCCGCCCCCGCCCCCGCCCCCGCCCCCGCCCCCGCCCCCGCCCCCGCTCCCGCTCCCGCTCCGGCCCCGGTCCCGGTCCCGGTCCCGGTCCCGGTCCCGGTCCCGGTCCCGGTCCCGGTCCCGGCCCCGGCCCCGGCCCCGGCCCCGGCCCCGCCCCCGCCCCCGGCCCCCGCCCCCCGCCCCCGCCCCCGCCACGTGACGTACAGTCGAGAGTTCTCATTAATTAGTGGCCGACGACACGACCGGTACAAAGACGGCACTTAGCCGCCAGCTCCCGGTGGCAAGCCCCGCCCCCATATGGGATACTGCCACAGTCTGCGCCACAGCTGGGAATGTATGCTGTGGCCACATGCGGTGACAAAAACACGCAGATTGGAGCTGAACAGGTGCTATTGCTGGTCACAAGGTGTAGTGGTGCGTTTTTATGGTACACCGAACAAGTGTGGCCAGAGATAAGCCGCGGGACAGGTGACGTTTGAGAGTGGATACTATATATGAGATGGCTTGTTTACAATCCGCACAGCAAAACAAAGACAATTAGAACATCGCAGTCTACATGATGTCTTTTTTATGTCTTTTATGTCTTTACATGAAACAAGTTTTAATGATTGACAAGCAAAACGTGAAGTCACTATATTGCCCCATGTCACCGTGCGACAATATAACTTAACCAACAGCCGCAAATCTGCTGTCATGTATTAATCCTCCAGCTGTTCCTGGCTTCCTAAACACCGCCGTACAACACCGCCACCGCCGTCCCCCCGCCGTCCCTCCGTCGTCCCTCCGTCGCCCCTCCGTCGTCCCTCCGTCGTCCCTCCGTCGTCCCTCCGTCGTCCCTCCGTCGTCCCTCCGTCGTCCCTCCGTCGTCCCTCCGTCGTCCCTCCGTCGTCGTCCCGCCGTCCCTCCGTCGTCCCTCCGTCGTCCCTCCGTCGTCCCTCCGTCGTCCCTACGTCGTCCCTACGTCGTCCCTCCGTCCTCACGCCGTCCCCCCCACCGTCCCCTGCTGTCCCCCTCGTCCCTCCGCCATCCTCTGCCGTCCCCTCCCGTCCCTAGCAGTCCTCCGGCACCCCCTCTCCCTCCGAGCTCCTCCTCTGCCCCCCCCCCCCCCCCCCTGTGTCCCTCCCGCCGTCTCCCCGCCGTCTCCCGCCGTCCCCGCCGTCCCCGCCGTCTCCCGCCGTCTCCCGCCGTCTCCCGCCGTCTCCCCGCCGTCCCCGCCGTCTCCCTGCCGTCCCCGCCGTCCCCGCCGTCTCCCGCCGTCTCCCCGCCGTCCCCGCCGTCCCCGCCGTCTCCCGCAGTGCCTCAGTGCCGTGAGCTCTGATCTGCACTCAGTGCCTCTCCTCAGTGCCGTGAGCTCTGACCTGCACTGGTGACCGGCTGTCGCCGTCCCCGCCGTTCCCGCCTCAGTGCCGTGAGCTCTGACCTGCACTGGTGACCGGCTGTCGCCGTCCCCGCCGCCCCTCTCCTCAGTGCCGTTCCCTCTGACCTGCACTGGTGACCGGCTGTCGCTCATTAGCGAGCTGAGCAGCGGCGACTTCTTGGCCAGCGCCGACTGCTGGCCGGCCGGAGAGACGGCCGTCGGCCGCGCGTACGGCGTGGGGAAGCCGCCGTTGGCGTAGCCGGCGGCCGGGCCGGCCGGGTAGCCGCCGTACGCCGAGTACGGCAGGCCGGGCGCCGGCGGCCGCTGCTGCGCCGCCTGCTGCTGCGCCGCCTGCTGCGCCGCCTGCTGCGCCGCCTGCTGCTGAGCCGCCTGCTGGTCCTCAGCGTTGCTCTGAGGCAGGTAGGCAGGGGGGGGGGAGGTCAGTGGGGGCTGGACAGGCCTCCAGACGGGTGTACTGGAAACTGAAAGGTGGTAATGCATTGTGTGACACGTCGTCGCTCATCAGGGTAAGGCGGACGGGTGGCCACAGGTTAAGGCGGACGGGTGGCCACAGGTTAAGGCGGACGGGTGGCCACAGGTTAAGGCGGACGGGTGGCCACTGGTTAAGGCGGACGGGTGACCACAGGTTAAGGCGGACGGGTGGCCACAGGTTAAGGCGGACGGGTGGCCACAGGTTAAGGCGGACGGGTGGCCACTGGTTAAGGCGGACGGGTGACCACAGGTTAAGGCGGACGGGTGGCCACTGGTTAAGGCGGACGGGTGGCCACTGAACTGGTGTCTGTCCCCTCTGGGACTGGGACTGGGCCACACTGGGCTTCCTGTTGCGATATACGTGATACAAACAAATGCGATATTGCAGAAATAGCGATACGAAACATTGCGCATTCCAATTTTTGCGAACGTTCATATTTTCCTGTAAAAATACGATGCAGAGATGCGTGATGCGAATGAATGCGATACGAGGTTCTGCCGTGACAAGCTGCTCCGACGCTCCGTGGTTGGCCAGCCGGCGTCTGATGGTTGAGCGCAGGGGGGTCCGCTCCAACTCTTTAACATGGACAAAAAGTGCGACAAAAATTAGCAGAGTCCGCAGCTCGGCCGTGTTCATGTATCTCCTCGTGAGCCAGATTGTACTGCTGACAGCTTCTTGACCAATCAGCGTGAGCCTTTATCGATGCTCATTGGTCGACGGCTGATGACGAGGAGGTGGGTCAGAATAGCCGAACATCATTTGCTTACGTAACGTTAATTGCATGGCGCCGTGCGGAGAGCATGGGTGTCTAAGATCTTTTCGTTTTTTCAAGTTAGAGGAAATGTTGAGAGATATGAAAATGTTTATGTGAAAGGTCAATTAATTCCAATTCTACTGATCTAATCAGATTTGCACAACTTGTTAAAAAGGATAAGAATATATCCGTTTTTTGTATGTAGTTTGCCAAGAACCATCAGTGGGTATTAGTACAGTGTCAGCTCTTGTTGCAGCAAGTTAGTTTTACTTATCAGGTTGACTTGGTGCAAATTTTACTTAGCAATAATTTATGTCGCATGATTTAAATTCAGACTGTTTGAGTGTTATCGCTGTTTGAGTATATGGTGTGGTGGCTGTCGGTCGGCCGGCGTGAACCACAGGACGGTCAACTTTGTCGGCCCATAATTTAAATAGTTTGCGTCGGATGACAATTTTTTCAACGGTATCCGATACATCGCTCAATTTGTGACAGAAATATATACTAAGTTTACTATTAAGTTCAGCAATCGGCTGGTTTACGAAGAAACCAAGCGACAAAAAACGGCAGCGACGTGCGTAATGCGTACGGCAGCCGGCCTGAATCACCGGGCTGTCAACTTTGCCGGCCCATAATCTAAGTAGCTTCAGTTGGATTGCAATTTTATCAACGGCATCTTGATCCATCGCTTAGTTTTTGGCAGATAACTATCTTAAGTTTAACAATCGACCGACAAACGAAGGAACCAAACGACAAAAACCGAGAGGAACGTATGTGTTGGCGTTATGTACGGCCATGGGCGTCGGAGACGGGGGGAGGGGGGGGGGACATATTTTAACATTAGACCTAGATTGGTTGAGCGGCATCACGGCACTAGCCAGCAGCACCCGTCTGTCGGTCCACTGTCGATCCAATGTCGGTCCACTGTCGGTCTACTGTCGGTCCACTGTCGGTATGTCTGTCGGTCCACTCTATCTCACCTGGGAGATGAGGCTGGCCCGGTACGCAGCCAGGGCCTTCAGGTACTCCTTCTTAGCGTTCTCCGTCTTCTTTTTGTACATCTGCCGGTGGGAGAAAGGGATAATAGAAAAGTATGAGCAGACCGAAACAATCCCAATACAGTAATCACAGGTAGTAATCTGATAGCGGAGAAGACAGTAGCCAACTAATAACTCATGACCGACGGAATTCAAGGAAACCACATAAACACATCATACACATTACACATATCCACATATTTTAGGTGGATACATGTACTTAGGAATGCATCGCACTATTTCCGTGTCGGTGCCGTTCACACGGCTGCAGCAGAAGCGCCATCCACAGAGCTCGCCCTCCAGCCACCGATAGCGATATCGATACCGAATACCGAACCGATGCCGTTACACTCCAGTTATAATAGCTGCGTCCACAGAGCTCGCCCTCCAGCCACCGATAGCGATATCGATACCGAATACCGAACCGATGCCGTTACACTCCAGTTATAATAGCTGCGAACGTCAT
>JAXIVJ010002936.1:75000-101204 GCA_036785665.1 Chirona hameri
TGCCGGGTCAGGTCAGGCGTCAGAGGTGCCGGGTCAGGTCAGGCGTCAGAGGTGCCGGGTCAGGTCAGGCGTCAGTGGTGCCGGGTCAGGTCAGGCGTCAGAGGTGCCGGGTCAGGTCAGGCGTCAGTGGTGCCGGGTCAGGTCAGGCGTCAGAGGTGCCGGGTCAGGTCAGGCGTCAGAGGTGCCGGGTCAGGTCAGGCGTCAGAGGTGCCGGGTCAGGTCAGGCGTCAGAGGTGCCGGGTCAGGTCAGGCGTCAGTGGTGCCGGGTCAGGTCAGGCGTCAGAGGTGCCGGGTCAGGTCAGGCGTCAGAGGTGCCGGGTCAGGTCAGGCGTCAGTGGTGCCGGGTCAGGTCAGGCGTCAGAGGTGCCGGGTCAGGTCAGGCGTCAGAGGTGCCGGGTCAGGTCAGGCGTCAGAGGTGCTGGGTCAGGTCAGGCGTCAGAGGTGCCGGGTCAGGTCAGGCGTCAGAGGTGCCGGGTCAGGTCAGGCGTCAGAGGTGCCGGGTCAGGTCAGGCGTCAGAGGTGCTGGGTCAGGTCAGGCGTCAGAGGTGCCGGGTCAGGTCAGGCGTCAGAGGTGCCGGGTCAGGTCAGGCGTCAGAGGTGCCGGGTCAGGTCAGGCGTCAGTGGTGCCGGGTCAGGTCAGGCGTCAGAGGTGCCGGGTCAGGTCAGGCGTCAGAGGTGCCGGGTCAGGTCAGGCGTCAGAGGTGCTGGGTCAGGTCAGGCGTCAGAGGTGCCGGGTCAGGTCAGGCGTCAGAGGTGCCGGGTCAGGTCAGGCGTCAGAGGTGCCGGGTCAGGTCAGGCGTCAGAGGTGCTGGGTCAGGTCAGGCGTCAGAGGTGCCGGGTCAGGTCAGGCGTCAGAGGTGCCGGGTCAGGTCAGGCGTCAGAGGTGCCGGGTCAGGTCAGGCGTCAGAGGTGCCGGGTCAGGTCAGGCGTCAGAGGTGCCGGGTCAGGTCAGGCGTCAGAGGTGCCGGGTCAGGTCAGGCGTCAGAGGTGCCAGGTCAGGCGTCAGAGGTGCCGGGTCAGGTCAGGCGTCAGAGGTGCCGGGTCAGGTCAGGCGTCAGAGGTGCCGGGTCAGGTCAGGCGTCAGAGGTGCCGGGTCAGGTCAGGCGTCAGAGGTGCCGGGTCAGGTCAGGCGTCAGAGGTGCCGGGTCAGGTCAGGCGTCAGAGGTGCCGGGTCAGGTCAGGCGTCAGAGGTGTCAGGTCAGGTCAGGCGTCAGAGGTGCCGGGTCAGGTCAGGCGTCAGAGGTGCCGGGTCAGGTCAGGCGTCAGAGGTGCCGGGTCAGGTCAGGCGTCAGAGGTGCCGGGTCAGGTCAGGCGTCAGAGGTGCCGGGTCAGGTCAGGCGTCAGAGGTGTCAGGTCAGGTCAGGCGTCAGAGGTGCCGGGTCAGGTCAGGCGTCAGAGGTGCCGGGTCAGGTCAGGCGTCAGAGGTGCCGGGTCAGGTCAGGCGTCAGAGGTGCCAGGTCAGGCGTCAGAGGTGCCGGGTCAGGTCAGGCGTCAGAGGTGCCGGGTCAGGTCAGGCGTCAGAGGTGCCGGGTCAGGTCAGGCGTCAGAGGTGCCGGGTCAGGTCAGGCGTCAGAGGTGCCGGGTCAGGTCAGGCGTCAGAGGTGCCGGGTCAGGTCAGGCGTCAGAGGTGCCGGGTCAGGTCAGGCGTCAGAGGTGTCAGGTCAGGTCAGGCGTCAGAGGTGCCGGGTCAGGTCAGGCGTCAGAGGTGCCGGGTCAGGTCAGGCGTCAGAGGTGCCGGGTCAGGTCAGGCGTCAGAGGTGCCGGGTCAGGTCAGGCGTCAGAGGTGCCGGGTCAGGTCAGGCGTCAGAGGTGTCAGGTCAGGTCAGGCGTCAGAGGTGCCGGGTCAGGTCAGGCGTCAGAGGTGCCGGGTCAGGTCAGGCGTCAGAGGTGCCGGGTCAGGTCAGGCGTCAGAGGTGCCGGGTCAGGTCAGGCGTCAGAGGTGTCAGGTCAGGTCAGGCGTCAGAGGTGCCGGGTCAGGTCAGGCGTCAGAGGTGCCGGGTCAGGTCAGGCGTCAGAGGTGCCGGGTCAGGTCAGGCGTCAGAGGTGCCGGGTCAGGTCAGGCGTCAGAGGTGCCGGGTCAGGTCAGGCGTCAGAGGTGCCGGGTCAGGTCAGGCGTCAGAGGTGCCGGGTCAGGTCAGGCGTCAGAGGTGCCGGGTCAGGTCAGGCGTCAGAGGTGCCGGGTCAGGTCAGGCGTCAGAGGTGCCGGGTCAGGTCAGGCGTCAGAGGTGCCGGGTCAGGTCAGGCGTCAGAGGTGCCGGGTCAGGTCAGGCGTCAGAGGTGCCGGGTCAGGTCAGGCGTCAGAGGTGCTGAGTCAGGTCAGGCGTCAGAGGTGCCGGGTCAGGTCAGGCGTCAGAGGTGCTGGGTCAGGTCAGGCGTCAGAGGTGCTGGGTCAGGTCAGAGGTGCCGGGTCAGGTCAGGCGTCAGAGGTGCTGAGTCAGGTCAGGCGTCAGAGGTGCCGGGTCAGGTCAGGCGTCAGAGGTGCCGGGTCAGGCGTCAGAGGTGCCGGGTCAGGTCAGGCGTCAGAGGTGCCGGGTCAGGTCAGGCGTCAGAGGTGCCGGGTCAGGTCAGGCGTCAGAGGTGCCGGGTCAGGTCAGGCGTCAGAGGTGCCGGGTCAGGTCAGGCGTCAGAGGTGCCGGGTCAGGTCAGGCGTCAGAGGTGCCGGGTCAGGTCAGGCGTCAGAGGTGCTGGGTCAGGTCAGGCGTCAGAGGTGCCGGGTCAGGTCAGGCGTCAGAGGTGCTGGGTCAGGTCAGGCGTCAGAGGTGCCGGGTCAGGTCAGGCGTCAGAGGTGCCGGGTCAGGTCAGGCGTCAGAGGTGCCGGGTCAGGTCAGGCGTCAGAGGTGCCGGGTCAGGTCAGGCGTCAGAGGTGCCGGGTCAGGTCAGGCGTCAGAGGTGCCGGGTCAGGTCAGGCGTCAGAGGTGCCGGGTCAGGTCAGGCGTCAGAGGTGCCGGGTCAGGTCAGGCGTCAGAGGTGCCGGGTCAGGTCAGGCGTCAGAGGTGCCGGGTCAGGTCAGGCGTCAGAGGTGCCGGGTCAGGTCAGGCGTCAGTGGTGCCAGGTCAGGTCAGGCGTCAGAGGTGCCGGGTCAGGTCAGGCGTCAGAGGTGCTGAGTCAGGTCAGGCGTCAGAGGTGCCGGGTCAGGTCAGGCGTCAGAGGTGCCGGGTCAGGCGTCAGAGGTGCCGGGTCAGGTCAGGCGTCAGAGGTGCCGGGTCAGGTCAGGCGTCAGAGGTGCCGGGTCAGGTCAGGCGTCAGAGGTGCCGGGTCAGGTCAGGCGTCAGAGGTGCCGGGTCAGGTCAGGCGTCAGAGGTGCCGGGTCAGGTCAGGCGTCAGAGGTGCCGGGTCAGGTCAGGCGTCAGAGGTGCCGGGTCAGGTCAGGCGTCAGAGGTGCCGGGTCAGGTCAGGCGTCAGAGGTGCCGGGTCAGGTCAGGCGTCAGAGGTGCCGGGTCAGGTCAGGCGTCAGGGGTGCCGGGTCAGGTCAGGCGTCAGAGGTGCCGGGTCAGGTCAGGCGTCAGAGGTGCCGGGTCAGGTCAGGCGTCAGAGGTGCCGGGTCAGGTCAGGCGTCAGAGGTGCCAGGTCAGGCGTCAGAGGTGCTGGGTCAGGTCAGGCGTCAGAGGTGCTGGGTCAGGTCAGGCGTCAGAGGTGCTGGGTCAGGTCAGGCGTCAGAGGTGCTGGGTCAGGTCAGGCGTCAGAGGTGCTGGGTCAGGTCAGGCGTCACAGGTGCTGGGTCAGGTCAGCGTCAGAGGTGCCGGGTCAGGTCAGGCGTCAGGGGTGCCGGGTCAGGTCAGGCGTCAGAGGTGCCGGGTCAGGTCAGGCGTCAGAGGTGCCGGGTCAGGTCAGGCGTCAGAGGTGCCGGGTCAGGTCAGGCGTCAGAGGTGCCGGGTCAGGTCAGGCGTCAGAGGTGCTGGGTCAGGTCAGGCGTCAGAGGTGCCGGGTCAGGTCAGGCGTCAGAGGTGCTGGGTCAGGTCAGGCGTCAGAGGTGCCGGGTCAGGTCAGGCGTCAGAGGTGCCGGGTCAGGTCAGGCGTCAGAGGTGCCGGGTCAGGTCAGGCGTCAGAGGTGCCGGGTCAGGTCAGGCGTCAGAGGTGCCGGGTCAGGTCAGGCGTCAGAGGTGCCGGGTCAGGTCAGGCGTCAGAGGTGCCGGGTCAGGTCAGGCGTCAGAGGTGCCGGGTCAGGTCAGGCGTCAGAGGTGCCGGGTCAGGTCAGGCGTCAGAGGTGCCGGGTCAGGTCAGGCGTCAGAGGTGCCGGGTCAGGTCAGGCGTCAGTGGTGCCAGGTCAGGTCAGGCGTCAGAGGTGCCGGGTCAGGTCAGGCGTCAGAGGTGCTGAGTCAGGTCAGGCGTCAGAGGTGCCGGGTCAGGTCAGGCGTCAGAGGTGCCGGGTCAGGTCAGGCGTCAGAGGTGCTGGGTCAGGTCAGGCGTCAGAGGTGCTGGGTCAGGTCAGGCGTCAGAGGTGCCGGGTCAGGTCAGGCGTCAGAGGTGCTGGGTCAGGTCAGGCGTCAGAGGTGCCGGGTCAGGTCAGGCGTCAGAGGTGCCGGGTCAGGTCAGGCGTCAGAGGTGCCGGGTCAGGTCAGGCGTCAGAGGTGCCAGGTCAGGTCAGGCGTCAGAGGTGCCGGGTCAGGTCAGGCGTCAGAGGTGCCGGGTCAGGTCAGGCGTCAGGGGTGCCGGGTCAGGTCAGGGGTCAGGTCAGGCGTCAGAGGTGCCGGGTCAGGTCAGGCGTCAGAGGTGCTGGGTCAGGTCAGGCGTCAGGGGTGCCGGGTCAGGTCAGGCGTCAGAGGTGCCGGGTCAGGTCAGGTCAGGTCAGGCGTCAGAGGTGCCGGGTCAGGTCAGGTCAGGTCAGGCGTCAGAGGTGCCGGGTCAGGTCAGGCGTCAGGGGTGCCGGGTCAGGTCAGGCGTCAGAGGTGCCGGGTCAGGTCAGGTCAGGCGTCAGAGGTGCCGGGTCAGGTCAGGCGTCAGAGGTGCCGGGTCAGGTCAGGCGTCAGAGGTGCCGGGTCAGGTCAGGCGTCAGAGGTGCCGGGTCAGGTCAGGCGTCAGAGGTGCCGGGTCAGGTCAGGCGTCAGAGGTGCCGGGTCAGGTCAGGCGTCAGAGGTGCCGGGTCAGGTCAGGCGTCAGAGGTGCCGGGTCAGGTCAGGCGTCAGAGGTGCTGGGTCAGGTCAGGCGTCAGAGGTGCCGGGTCAGGTCAGGCGTCAGAGGTGCCGGGTCAGGTCAGGCGTCAGAGGTGCTGGGTCAGGTCAGGCGTCAGGGGTGCCGGGTCAGGTCAGGTCAGGTCAGGCGTCAGAGGTGCCGGGTCAGGTCAGGCGTCAGAGGTGCCGGGTCAGGTCAGGCGTCAGGGGTGCCTGAGCGGCGCACCTGAGCAGTGGTTGCGTCACTGGCCCGTTCGGCGCACGATTTACCGCCCGCTCGGAAACGACGCTGCCTCTGGCGTAACCGGCCCGGGTCAGACCCGGCGCCGGGCCGCGGGTCAGAGTTAACGGACAAACAGGCAGCTCTCCAGCGGGGGCCGACCCGAGGAGGCCGGCGGGCAGGCAGGTCGGCCCGTCAGCCGCCGGTCAACAGCAGGAGACTCCGACACGTGTCGACACCGGGCCTCGAACGCTGCCGCAGCGACAGACGGACTGACGCGGCGGGAAGTCGGCAGCGCCCGGCAACGTACCGAAAACAGTTCTCGTTCTAACCGAGCCTCGAACGCTGCCGCAGCGACCGACGGACTGACGCGGCGGGAAGTCGGCAGCGCCCGGCAGCTCTCGGCTCCGGTACCGAAAGCAGCTCTCGGTCTAACCGAGCCGCTCAACATTCTACGGCTTCTGGCCGGTATTTCGGTGAAGGCCAACAAACCATCCTGCCCGGAGTGATGGTGATTGCGGAGGCTGCCAGGGTTGCCAGGGCTGCCAGGGTTGCCAGCGCGGCGCTGACAGCCTGTGATCAGGCGGACACGGTTTTTGCTAGCAGACCACTGGCGGATCTAGGATCCGAGAATGGGGGGGGGGGGCTAAAATTTCGCTCCGCTTCAGCAGCGAAAAGTTGTTGGCCGGGGGGGGGGGGGGTGGAATCGGGTCGTCAGCGCGAAAAATCGATGAGCGGGGTGGTGTCGGGTTCTTAAAGCGAACGTCATTGACGGGGAATTTTGTTCTTCCTGATTATTACCTCTTACAGCCAATGCAGGAACACGCGGGCGGGGGACATCCTTGTATTTAATGCCCGTCATGCTCCTGTGGGGTGGGGGGGGGGGGGGATTTGCCCCTAATGCCCCCACTCCTCTGGATCCGCCAGTGGCAAAAACCAGACAAACTCAATTTTACCTCTTCTGTCGTTTTCAAACATTTGTTTTGTAGCTGAGTTCATGCTGAATCTGATCTTGACTAGTTGGAAATGCTAAAAAATGTGAGACCTCTACTCATAGCACCCATAAAATGCACCGGGATAAGTACCTAAGCATGGTGCAAAATTGGTGCAAGATTTAAAATTGGTACTTGAAATTACTTTAAGTCTGGATATGACCAGAGGCCAAAGTAGCCATCCCAAGCTATAGTAATTTAAAATAACCTTGACAATGAAAAATATTAACTTTATCTAAACATTCAGTGTGAATTTTATTTTGCTACATGTTTACAGGGAAAAGGAAAACAACGATGCCCAAGTCCCAGTCACAATTCCTAAAATACTGTCGAAATGCGTTCCACGTACGCTATTCAGCGCTATAAACTTTATCGCCAAAACGCAACGTTTTTAACTTACGTTGGTTGTAGGAATCGCTCCAGATCGAAAATAGCGCCAGACGCGCCACGCATATTTGGAAATGTTGAATACAAAGCCAAGGCCCATCATACTTAGGGACAGTGGCGTACCAATTATCAACTATTAGGTCATGTAGGTCATGACCTGATCCTTTGGACCCTAGGCGCCCATGCAAAGCTGGCGCCCCTCCGATCAGTCACGACGTCCCTCTAGCCAGGGACGGCGCTACTCCGGCCAGTGAGGACGCTCCCCCGGCCAGTGACGGTGGCACTCTTGCGGCCAGTGACGGCGCCCCCGGCCAGTGAGGGCGTCCCCTGCCATAGACGGCGCCTCTCCGGCCCGTGACAGCGTCCCTGCGGCCAGTGACCACGCCCCTGCGGCCAGTGACCACGACCCTCCGGCGAGTGACGGCGCCCCTCCGACTAGTGACTGTCCCTCTTTGGCGAGTGACGGCGCCCCTCCGGCCAGTAACTCTCCTTCCGCACGGTGCGGCTTTTGCTCCTGCAGCCCCCCCCCCCCCCCCCCGGGATCCGCCAGTGTATATATTCCGGCTTTTTCATATGATTTGATATTTTATATGATTTTATGAATGAAAACAAATTGGAAAAAAAATCCACAAAATCAAAATTTCCAAACATATTGAAAAACCGGAATATATATTGGAGAACGAAGTATAGACAATACCCAAACCGAATTGCAAAGCAATATCTTTAGTTTTGGCTGACTTATGGCTACCTAAGTATGATGGGTCTGGATTTTGTATTCGACATTTCCAAATATGCACGCGCCACTTTCCCTCCTGCTACCAAAATGCTACAAAATGAATGAAACACGAACGAGGAAAAATTTTGATTTTTTTGTTCGCAAAAGGTTATTTTCCGCAGTCAGTACCCATTTGTCATCGCCAGTTTCAGCGGATTGGGGGGGGGGGGGGCTAATTTCTATTGCCGCACCGTCGAGCGTGGGATGGGGGCTTTTGCCCCTGCCCCCCCCCCCTGTACCCGCCAGTGTAGCAGACCGAACAGACTGCAGCGCTGACAGGACTGGGTAGCCACTCTGCCCCTCCATCATGTCGTTTTATGACCGTCGCATTTGGAATATACAATCGGGTGAATCAGCGACATCCTTTCCCCGATCGCAGCGGTGTCAGTGCGCATACAATGATAGGCACACATCCTGTTCATGTTAATGGTCGTCAGTCGCAGGTTCTCGAAAGCCTTACGCAGTCCAAGTATATCATTCACCGTTGAAGCTGCTACCCAGAACTATGCGACGATGTACGGTTCAGCTGAAGAACGACTACGCGCCGGAGCTGAGCAGCCAACGCTAACAGGGAGCACGGCGCCGGGCTCGCCGGCCGCGTACAGGCTTGTATGAGCCGAGCCGACCGCTCCGTTATTGGCTATCTGAACTCACAAAAACACCGCCGGTCGGCACTGTTCAGCCTTTTCATAAATTACCAATCGTAAACACGCTCGTAAACGGTAAACTGGGCCAGAGCTCAATCGAATTAAGAGCAAGGATCGCTGACAAAAAGAAAGCATTCATCGCTTTCTCGGGCCGGGTCGATAAGGGCCCGTGGATTGGTGACCGGTCGGCTCGGTCGTCAGTTTGATGTCATTCACCATGGATGAACGGCTCCGCTTCAGGAGGTCGGCGCGGCTGCAGTTCAAGTGACTTCACTCAGAGTGATGTCGACTGATGTCGACTCAGCGCTAAATTGCGACATCTCGGGCCGAAAGGTCAACGCAAGCGGCTAATTTCGGTGCGGCCGGCCGCCGGCGGCGCCCGGCAGCCTGCATCGCGGTGATCGCGATCGAAAAGTTGGCATCACAGTATCCCAGAGCGGTGCTGTTGGGCCGGGTGCCCCCCCCCCCCCCCCCCAGCGGCGCTGTCAGTACGGCCGCAGCCGCTCCCCACCCCCCTCAGTAGCCGTGGAGACCGGCAGCACCTCCTACAGCCGCCGCCGGCGGAGTGGCAGGGCACATCTCACGCCGTACACCGCTGCAGCCTGCTCCGCCGGAACAGTTCTGTTCACCACTCCACCATCTCACGCCGTACACCGCTGCAGCCTGCTCCACCGGAACAGTTCTGTTCACCACTCCTCCGTCGCTTCTGCCGCCGCTCGCCGCCGCTCAGGTCCCCTCAGGTCCCCTCAGGTCCTCCCAGGTCCTCCCAGGTCCCCTCAGGTCCCCTCAGGTCCTCCCAGGTCCTCCCAGGTCCCCTCAGGTCCCATCAGGTCCTCCCAGGTCCTCCCAGGTCCTCCCAGGTCCTCCCAGGTCCTCCCAGGTCCCCTCAGGTCCCCTCAGGTCCCCTCAGGTCCCCGTTCTCGTAGTCTACACCGGCAGCGTTCGTGTACCCGCTGGTGCCTTCTGGTGGTCGCCATGAATGGCAACGGATAAACCTTACCGCTGCTGTGCGTATTTATATGTCCAATCGTCCAGCATTCCCATCCCTTTCATATACTTCAGCCAGTCTTTTTTCCCAGAGCCTATCGCAGAGCCCTTTTCAGCAGCACTGCCACGCTTGCCCGAACCCAGGACGCTAAAACATCCGATGTGTCAGTTGCGACACAGTGTTAGCTTGCCATATAACTGTACAGGCCCCTGGCGAGCTGCCAGTTCCCGGAACAAATCAGTAATGGTGTCAGCAGCGACGCGGATCACACAAACGGCCCCGACAATACACTCCGGATGTGAGCATATTGTCGGCTTTTTACTGTCGACTCATTTAAAAGCGAATCACCTGAATTCGGTTTGTCGTTTAAAAAGGCGGCATTCATCATTGCGCTATTTCAACCAAAGCAGTGGAATTTCCGCATTCTAATGGAGGCTTTCGAATTTTACGATAGACCTGATGCAGTTGTTCGTGAAAGCAGAATAATGCGGGATTCACATATGATGCGGTTATTGGTTACCGTAGTTCCGTTACTAGTCTAAAACAGGCACAAATATTTGGATAACAGATTGAACAAACTCGAATCACCCTACTTCAATGCAAAGCTAAATTATGCCTAGACAACAGAAACGAACAGTCGAGTCCAATTCCAAGAGCCGAATTCCACGGCGACTGCTGCCAGTATCGTCCAACGGAATTCATTACCGTATCAAAATGTGTGTCTGCATCGTTACTGTTCAAATGAGAAATGCTATCGTATAGGTAGAAGCCATAGGCTATCCCTGTTTAATTTAACAGATGCGCCTACTACCGGCTCGGCAGACAGGCTTTTCACGCATAGACGTGCGGTAACCAATAACCGCAATCGCTGTGACTCCAGCGAACGACTCACAAGATCAGATTGATGGACTCAGTCTCAGGAATCCCACTCACTGGGGGGGGGGGGGGGGGGGGCTCTGGCGGGGCTCTGGGAACCGGTCGAGGCTGCCGACTGACGACATCCTTAGTACGGAGAATACAATATATTCTGATACGCAATACCACCGTACGTACGTACGTAATATGAGCAATACTCATAGTCATGGTCCAGACTGGTTATTGATTCAACTTTTTTTTGGAACGATTCAATCATGATTCATTTTGGAATATAAATGATTCAATCACCATTCGATTCATGGATACAATTTTGAGAATTGATTCTTTCCGATTCAAAGAATCAAAACAAATATTTGAATTGATTCACGTTTGATTCAACATTTACATATATGTGGTGAATTTATGTCAAATTAATCCAAATGAAAACATACATATATATTATCATTACAACATTGTTACAGCAATACCATTTCAGTATAAATGAATGTAGCCACTGGGACTGCATGTATTTGCACAATTTACCAGTGTAATTGAATCGTTAAAAATCGCTAAATCTTTGTATTCAATCAGCCTTGATTTGATGCGGGTTTTGATTCAATCACGATTCATGAATCAATATATCTGGTGGTGAATCAATTATTTTGTATTCAAGGGATTTTGATTGAACGATTCCAATCGATTCAATCAGTGTCCAATCAATCAGAATCAATAACCAGTCTGGTCATGGACACTAAAGGTTAAAAGTCGCTTCTTACCATGTAGTGCCAAATAATATTTTTTGAAAGGTTGGTCATTGAAGCATATCACTTTTGAACGCGAGAACTTCCTAGAGAACTACATACAATAATGTTTCGAATAAATTACAAGCCGGGTTGCAACAATGCCAAAGTTATGTCTCAATGAATTCAGATTTGGTAAATAAAACGTTTCGGCTGAATGAAAATAAACAGGAAAAGAAAGAAACAAGAAGTTTCCATATTGTCTTTATCCCAGGGGCGTAGCCAGGATTTCGGCCAGGGGGGGGGGGGGCAAACGGGATCAGAGGGGCCCTCGTAGCCAATTGGGGGCCCACACACTGGCGGATCTAGGGTTCGAGTTTGGGGGTAAAAATTTATATCCCATCAAACCCATCAAACCGCCTGAAATCAGCAAAAAATGTACACATTTCCTGATAAGAAAATCTAAGCAACTTTATCTAAGGAAGTTTGTTTTAAATCAGCTAGCAATGCATAAGCAAGCGAAATCCGATGAGTTTTCAGAAATGTGTGAGACTTTTTGGGATTTCCCCCCCCCCCCCCCTAAAAAAAAACTTGGCAGATCCAGGGGAAAAGAGGCCATAGCAGCCGTCAACCCGCCTGAAATCAGCACAAAATGTACACATTTCCTGATAAGAAAATCTAAGCAACTTTATCTAAGGAAAGTTTGTTTTAAATCAGCTATCAATGCATAAGCAAGCAAAATCTGATGAGTTTTCAGAAATGTGAGACTTTGGGATTCCCCCTAAAAAAAACTTCCGTGAACGTACCGAATGCGCCCCTAGTCAGCACGGAGGGGCCCCAGGGCAGGTCGGAGGGCCCTCGGAGCATGTCGCAAGGCGACAAAGCAGCTAGCGCAGTCCCTTGCCAGGTCGGAAGGGCCCCTTAGAAGGCTGGAGGACCCCTGGGCAGACCAGAGGGCCCTTGGGAAGTTCAAAGGGCCCCTGTGCATGTCAAAGGGGCCCTTGACCAGACCGAAAGGGTCCCTGAGCAGGTCAGATGGCCCCTGATTACGTCGAATGGGCCTCTGGCCAGCACAGCAGGACCCCTGGGCAGGTCGGAGAGGCCCCTGAAGATGTCGGCAGGGTGAAAAAGCAGCCAGTGCAGTCCCTGGCCAGCTCGGAAGGGCCCCTGAGCAGGCTGGAGGGCCCTGGACAGACCAGAGGGCCCCTGGACAGACCAGAGGGCCCCTGGACAGATCAGAGGGCCCCTGGAAAGTTGAACCTCACAAAATAAAGTGGCCGAAATCCGTAGAGTTTTTTTTTTGGGGGGGGGGGGTTAACGCTCGGGAAGGGGCCCTTTCGAGGCGCCCCCCCCCCCCCCCACCCACACACACACACACACACACCCTGGACGAAATCCTGGCTACGTGCCTAGCCTGAGGGGCCCTCGAAATGCCTGAGGGGCCCTCGAAATGCCTGAGGGGGCCCTCGAAATGTCTGAGGGGCCCTCGAAAGGAATTGGAGGCCCTGGGAAGGCCTGAGGGGCCCTCGAAATAAATACCAGCTCTTAAATGCTGTTATTTATTCGTGTTAGATTTGTTCGTGGACGTTCTTTATGCGACATAGGCGTTTTGCGGGCACCTGACACCATCCAAAACAATGGGGCCTTCGGCCCCAGGGGGCCCTCGCTCGGTCGCCAGAGGGGCCCGCCTGGCCTCCGGGGGGGGGGGGGGCATGGCCCTTTGCCCCCCCCCCCCCCTGGCTACGCCACTGCTTTATCCATCGATGATCGAACCTGTATAAAATGTTGAATCAATACTATTAAAGGGAATAGGTCACCTTGAAAGTTGTTTTGAAATTTGGCTATACGGGATAATTGGAGCTAAAAAAACGGATATGGCACTTGTTTGGACGATATATGGATATCCGTCGAAAAATGGGCATGTTTCTCTTTTCTCATTCATGGCCATAAAAAACTTCATGACAATTATGACGTCATGCACATGGTAGCTTGAATATGGAAACTATTGCACACAATAACGACGGACTTTAGGCATATATACGCAGGCTGGTTGTAACGTAAACAACCGTGGTGAGGACCCGAAACAAGTTGCGTGCCCCGATCGGGGCACGAAACAGCGTCTTCTAAAATGGGCCCACTAGTCCTGTGTCGAAATTACTTAGCGTAGCGAGGTAATTCTTTCACCACAACCATTTTTCGATCTGTTCTACAAATCTGCTATCTCAGTTCAAAACCCCATGTTAAAGGTGAACTATTCCCTTTAAGTTGATTGCTGAAATAAAATACATTCTTTTCTAAACCAGTCCATTAAAATAAGTTAATTTTGTGCTTAACATCCATCAAGAGGGCGGAGTTTTGTAAGACTGTCCTGAATCTTCAACAAGGTGGACAACAACAAAAAAACGAAACTTGATGCCGAACATCACCTCTGGTCACACCAGTCACCAGAGTAAGGTTTTATCATCCGATATTCTCTGGCACCACCTAACGTCAGAATCCACGCCTACCGCTGTGAACAGTCGCCGGTCTAAACTCTAATCAACTCCAACAAACTCCACATCATTTAATTCGTCCAATGAATTGAGCAGCCGACGTGTAACAGCTCGCCCGCCGGCCAGTCGCTGGCGCTCTCGGGCTGAAGTACGTGTTCCAACGCTCATCACCGGCCAGCGATCGCAGTCCGGCGTGCTGGAATCACGCCCGGATGATGCCGGAATGATGCCGGAATGATCCCTGACGAGCGCTCACTGGCCGCCGGCGGACACGGCCGCCAAATACCGGCTGAATGAAGCACTGACGAAACGAGCAAATTGCTGCCTCCCAGCCCCGCCCGAACACGGCAGAGCTCCTCCATTAGGCAGAATACCCACCCCGAGTGGCATAAAGAAACAATGTAACTGAAACGCAGAAAATCGTTGTGTAGAGAGCGGCGCTGAAACCAACTCAGACGTGGCTGCGCGCAGCTGAAGTAGCTAACCGAACAGAATGAAACTGCTCCAGCCCAGGTGGCAGAGTTCACTGGAGCGATCAAATAGCCTTAAAGCGACACATCGTCAGATCATTCCGGGCAATCTGCTGAGACCTGAATACACGGGAAAGTGACGGTGAACGTCTATATAGAGCAGTCACATCAGTCCGGTGTCGCCCTCCGACACGGAGACAAAGAACGCCAGCAAACGGGACACGCGGCTTTTCGCGGAAAGTGCGCGCCACGCACAACTCCTCGGCGCGCCGGTTCCTTACTTTTCCGGTTCGTTGGGGTCGCGTTTCTTCCTCTTTCTGGTGACCCTTGGCTTCTTGGCCGGCTTCATGCTGGCCATATCGACCTGGGCCGGCTCCGGCGAGGGCCGCTCGGCGCGCAGCCACTGCAGCCCAGACAGACAAACACAGGGCGCATCGGTCAGCAGCAGACAAAACAACACAAACACACGTACAAACATACAAACATACACATACAGAGCATCGGTCACCGATGCGCTGAGCACAGGCGTAACAGTCCGTAACATATTATCGGAATGTCGCAACATTGTTCAAAAGGCAGGCACAATATTGTTCAAGGAGGCAGAAAAGTGTGTTTAGGTGGGAGGAAAAAGTCAATCCGATGAGGTTCACTGAACTTAAGCATGCACGGTCGCATTTTACTCAATAATGTGGTGCAGCATGGCCGAAAGAACTTTGTACCAGTTGAATTAGCATTGCTGCATGCATCATAGTTTAAACAGACAGGGAAGATGACAGCGTTGACAGCGTACTGTCCTCCTCTAAGTATTCTAGATCGGCCAGTGTTTAGCGACTCAAATCGTGCACAGATAGCTTCACAAGAGAGCTGGCCACAGTCTCCCGACAAGGAGGAACCGGTCTCCAGCGCGACATATCGGACAAACTGTCAAACACGGCCGACATCGGCCCGCTCGTGCATCGCTCGGCCCAGCAGTGGATGTTGCACCACGGAGCACGAGCCACGTGTTGTAACACCACACGATCCCCCCCCCCCCCCCCACATTGCTGCACCGGCAACAGCGCTGCGGCGAGCAGCATTGATAAACCAACAGATTCCCCTGATACAAGGTCATTCCGCGATACATGCTGTTCGCCGGCCGGCAGTGTAGGCCATCTGGGAGGGCAGGGTACTGAACCCAGCACACCCAGACAGCGTTTAGAGGTTACTCGGAGAGTCAACACAGCCAGACAGACACGGACAGCTCTGCAAAATGATTAATAGCTGGGGCCAGGGCCGTCGGGCTTAAACCGCCCCCCGATCTGATTCGTTCAGCATTTAATCAGTTTCGCGTTCAAAGTTGTGATGTCGACTACAAAGTCTGGAATAGCCGCGTCTTTGCGGCCGATTCACCGCCTTTGAACACGATGATGACGCAATCCAGAGCGGAGAGAGAGTCAGAGTATAGGAGACAGGGACGGGAGAAGAATGGAAGACGACTCGCATCAATCACGTCACTTGCCATCTCCCATTACGCTACATAACGCCAGGAATTTACTCCACCACGACCGTAATAACCACGCGCAACTTGCAGCACTGAGCAGGGAAAGCACTTATTTATGGGCCATCCGTTTCCAGATTGTATACGCTCCTGAACCGAGCCGGTGCTGGCAAGCGATTCAAATGTGTTGAACACAGCCGTTTAAAATTTCCAAAATGGTTGTTGTCCCATTTGACATGGCGGCCTCTATGGATGTGTAGTAGGTCGGTAGAGGCTCGGTAGTAGGAAGCAGTGTAGTAGGAAGCAGTGTAGAGCAGTGTAGTAGGAAGCAGTGTAGTAGGAAGTAGTGTAGTAGGAATCAGTGTAGTAGGTAGCAGTGTAGTAGGTAGCAGTGTAGTAGGAAGCAGTGTAGTAGGTAGCAGTGTAGTAGGAAGCAGTGTAGTATGAAGCAGTGTAGTAGGTAGCAGTGTAGTAGGAAGCAGTGAAGTAGGTAGCAGTGTAGTAGGAAGCAGTGTAGAAGGAAGCAGTGTAGTAGGTAGCAGTGTAGTAGGTAGCAGTGTAGTAGGTAGGTCAGCTGTGGTCGGCGGGAGGCAGTGCTCACTGTTCGATACACCTGTGTCGGAATCCCCAGCCGGCCTGCTGACACCGTACTGAGCCAGACAGCCGAGTCAGCATGACATCACTGGACAACAGCCGGCCGTCAGCGGTCAGCAGTCAGCAGTCAGCGGTCAGCAGTCAGCAGTCAGCAGTCAGCAGTCAGCAGTCAGCAGTCAGCAGTCAGCAGTCAGCAGTCAGCAGTCAGCAGTCAGCAGTCAGCAGTCAGCAGTCAGCAGTCAGCAGTCAGCAGTCAGCAGTCAGCAGTCAGTAGTCAGCAGTCAGCAGGCAGCAGTCAGCAGTCAGCAGTCAGCAGGCAGCAGACATCAGTCAGCAGTCAGCAGTCAGCAGTCAGCAGTCAGCAGTCAGCAGTCAGCAGTCAGCAGTCAGCAGTCAGCAGTCAGCAGTCAGCAGTCAGCAGTCAGCAGTCAGCAGTCCCGCGCTGGCCATCAACAGACGGCCGTCAGCGGTCAGCAGTCCCCGCACCGGCCATCAGCATCTCACTTGGTCCCGAATCAGTTACCCGCCCGACTGATCAACAGCCACGGGCAACAATCGGCGCCACAACACCACATATTGCCACCCCAGCACCACTACCGTGGCGGTCAGCGTCCTTACCACATCGTCACCAACACATCAGTGGTGCCCGTGTCCACCACCGCGCACCCCTCAGTGGTGCCCCGTCAACACCGCGCACCCCCTCGGTGGTGCCCGTGTCACCACCCGCGCCACCCCTCGGTGGTGCCCGTGTCACCACCGCGCGCCCCCTCAGTGGTGCCCAGTCACCACCGCGCACCCCTCAGTGGTGCCCCGTCACCACCGCGCACCCCTCAGTGGTGCCCCGTCACCACCGCGCACCCCTCAGTGGTGCCCCGTCACCACCGCACACCCCTCAGTGGTGCCCCGTCACCACCGCGCACCCCTCGGTGGTGCCCGTGTCACCACCGCGCACCCCTCAGTGGTGCCGTCACCACCGCGTACCCCTCAGTGGTGCCCCGTCACCACCGCGCACCCCTCAGTGGTGCCCGTGTCCATCACATCATCCACAGCTCAGCAGTGGTCTCCCAGTCATCACCACATCACCACAACCCCTCGGCAGTACCCCCCCCCCCCCTCTCCGCCGTCTCGATGTGACGTCACACGTCACCCAGAGGGCGACACCTGAACAAAGGCCGGCGGCGGGCAGGCGGTGACGCGTCGGTCGCGGCCGCCCCGCCCCGCCCCGCCTGCCGATCGGTTGCGACACGCCCGGCCGGCCGATAATCCAAACAGGCGGCCGTTTACCCAATAGACGGATATCCTGGGTCGTTTCCTTCCCGTGCAAACAGGCGACGGCGGCCGGCTGTTCCGACCCCCGGGGTGCCGGAGCCGTGATAGCGCGGTGTGTAGTGATAGCCGCCCCAGCTGATCTGGGGCCGCCGCGGCTCCACCAATGGTCGATGTCTCCCTGTGTGTGTGGTGTATGTGAGAAGCGGAGGTCGGTGAACTATGTAAGTACCGCGGTCCGGGCGGCCGGTGTAGTTCTCTTCTTGGCCGCCAGGTGGCTGCTGGGACCTGCGCGGCGGCCGGCCGGCCGGCTGGCGGGACGTGTGTGCGTGTGCGGTGCGTGGCCGTGCGCGCCGAGCACGTGAGAGCCGATCTGGTATGCGTACCCACTCAGCAGAGGCAGCAGAGGGAATACATCAGTGCAGTCGCCGTCCCAGTCCGGCTCCGTCTGCAGCGCCCCAAGACACACGGCTCTAACGCGGCGGCGTTTGTTTTTTTTTGTGTGCGACCTATTGGTGATTGTCTTGATTTGATATTCATGGTACTACACAGGCAGTGCGCACACGGCCCCAGCGCATCAGATAAGCAGGGAAATGTGCAGGAAGAAATATAAGTATGTCAAGAAAAACGGAAAGTAACGGTAGAACTGGGCCGCGTGAGGTAAAAACCGGCCGAGATGCTCAGTTGCCAAGAAAAGAGCGAACGGTAAAATGTAACAGTTTAAGTATTTCTCCGTTTTTCTTGTATGCACCAGCTGCATAAATAATCAGGACAAATGAGTTAGACGTAAACTAACATAAAACAAACTGTCAAACGCGTTCGTTGACAGGTGTGTGACGGGTGTAAACAGACTGCGGTCAGCCCTGCACCTGTACCGCAGACTAGCCCTGTGCACTAGTCGCGCACTGGACACTGTCCACTGGACAGGGGCATTGTAATGTCCCTGTCCAGTGTGATCCGCTCGTGTCGCTAATCCGGGACAACCTGTCACCACTGCCGGAGAGCCGCGCTCGCGGCGGCGGCCGGTCCCGGAGCGGCCGCCCCGGAGCCGCCTCGGAGCCGCCTGCCGCAGAGACCTCATATCACATCCATCTGGCGATCAATAAGCAAACCGAGCCGACGTCGACCGGCAGTCGGCATCGAGCGCCCCCCCCCCCCCCCCGCGCCCCCCCCCCCCCCCCCCCCCCCCCCCCCCCCCCCCCCCCCCCCCGCGCCCGCCCCCCCCCCCCCCCCCCCTCTGCGTATCATTCACGGCAAGTTTACAGACAACAGAAAACAGCCGCCGACCGGCCAAATCGCGCGCACTGTCCCGCCGCCCGGCCGGCCAAATCGCCACCGCTCCAATATGATTGAGCGAATGCAGCGTAATAAATGGCGGCTTGTTTGGCACTGTCCCGGGAGGCGGCCGAAGCACTGCGCCAATCTCGTCTCGGCCGGCCGGCCGGCGTCAATAGTGGCGCACAGCGACACACACAGACCGCCCCGCCAGGAATGCGAGCACCAGTCATCCCCTCGTCAATAACGCCAAAAGGACGGCCCGAGGCGGCCATTTTGGAGCGGGGAAAACGCGGCATAACAAGACGGCCCTGTTCCGGCAGAGTACGGCTCGGAAAGACGGCTCCGAATCTTCAGACATCCTTTGACACACGCTGTTTCGGGAAGAGGCAGGGTAATCGGCGCGGTCCGGCTAGTGCGGGTAGGTCCAGCGGGGGTGACCGCCGCCGGACAGACGCGGCGCGGGTCACGCGGCAGAAGTTGCGCAGCGGCGCTCCACATTACGCAGTCCATCTGTCTAGATCGCCACATTCCTGCATACCGAGCTGTCCATCTCCGCCAATGAGGCTCGTCCGTCCCACTGTTCTACCGGTCACAATCGGGCCTCGATCTCAGTCCTCTGACTCCCGCGGGGGACGGGGGGGACTCCCGAGTCCGGTCCAGTGACCGATGGTCCCACTCTGCCGTCCACCGCCGGCACACCGACCAAAGACAGAGCGATGTCTGATCAGTTCGCACAGATGGTCGCAGATTGACGACCCGCAGGGCTGTCCGACCAGCCACGGACCGCTCTCCAGTGATGCAGGGCTGTACGACCAGCCACTGTACGGTCTCCAGTGATGCAGGGCTGTCCGACCAGCCACGGGCCGCTCTCCAGTGATGCAGGGCTGTCCGACCAGCCACAGTACGGTCTCCAGTACTGAAGGGCTGCTCGATCAAGGATAGATCGCACTGCAGGGGAGCTCGACCCTCGTCACCAAGGCGGAAATAGTGAGCCGGGGTCACGCAGCCGCGACGTCGCCATCAATTATTTCTCCGAGCCTGCCACGCTCTTAAAATGTGTATAGAACATGCCTGAGACGACCCTGCAAAGGCAACCTGAGATGTGGACCACCGCGTTACGTCCTACACCGATCCCCGGTGAGCTGCATCTCACCGTGAGCTAACGGACGATCACCGCGTCTAAAGCTGCCCCGTCACCAGTAGCACGAACCACAGCTTCCTAACCTCCTGGGAGTGGAGTGCACTGGACCGCGTTTGACTGACACGGAGCACACGGAGCTCCGCGTCTGTGAGTGTAATACGTGAGTGAGTGAGTGTGAGTGAGAGTGAGTGAGTGAGTGAGTGAGTGAGTGAGCTTGTGTCTGTCGTCTGTGAGTCTGTGAGTGAGCTTGTGTCTGTCGTCTGTGAGTCTGTGAGTGAGCTTGTGTCTGTCGTCTGTGAGTTTGTACGTGAGTAAGTGAGTAAGTGAGTGAGTGAGTGAGTGAGTGAGTGAGTGAGTGAGTGAGTGAGTGAGTGAGTTTGTGTGTCGTCTGTGAGTCTGTGAGTGAGTTTGTGTCTGTCGTCTGTGAGTCTGTGAGTCTGTGAGTGAGTTTGTGTCTGTCGTCTGTGAGTCTGTGAGTGAGTTTGTGTCTGTAGTCTGTGAGTCTGTGAGTGAGTTTGTGTCTGTCGTCTGTGAGCCTGTGAGTGAGTTTGTGTCTGTCGTATGTGAGTCTGTGAGTCTGTGAGTGAGTTTGTGTCTGTCGTCTGTGAGTCTGAGTGAGTTTGTGTCTGTAATCTGTGAGTCTGTGAGTGAGTTTGTGTCTGTCGTCTGTGAGCCTGTGAGTGAGTTTGTGTCTGTCGTGTGTCTGTCGTATGTGAGTCTGTGAGTGAGTTGTGTCTGTCGTCTGTGAGTGAGTTTGTGTCTGTCGTCTGTGAGTTTGTGAGTGAGTTTGTGGCTGTCGTCTGTGAGTCTGTGAGTGAGTTTGTGTCTGTCGTATGTGAGTCTGTGAGTGAGTTTGTGTATGTCGTATGTGAGTCTGTGAGTGAGTTTGTGTCTGTCGTCTGTGAGTCTGTGAGTGAGTTTGTGTTTGTCGTCTGCGAGTCTGTGAGTGAGTTTGTGTCTGTCGTCTGTGAGTCTGTGAGTGAGTTTGTGTCTGTCGTATGTGAGTCTGTGAGTGAGTTTGTGTATGTCGTCTGTGAGTCTGTGAGTGAGTTTGTGTCTGTCGTCTGTGAGCCCTGTGAATGAGTTTGTGTCTGTCGTCTGTGAGTCTTGAGTGAGTTTGTGTCTGTCGTCTGTGAGTCTGTGAGTGAGTTTGTGTCTGTCGTCTGTGAGTCTGTGAGTGAGTTTGTGTCTGTCGTCTGTGAGTCTGTGAGTGAGTTTGTGTCTGTCGTCTGTGACTGAGGTTGTGTCTGTCGTCCTGTGAGTCTGTGAGTGAGTTTGTGTCTGTCGTCTGTGAGTCTGTGAGTGAGTTTGTGTCTGTAGTCTGTGAGTCTGTGAGTGAGTTTGTGTCTGTAGTCTGTGAGTCTGTGAGTGAGTTTGTGTCTGTCGTATGTGAGTGAGTTTGTGTCTGTCGTCTGTGAGTCTGTGAGTGAGTTTGTGTCTGTCGTATGTGAGTCTGTGAGTGAGGTTGTGTCTGTCGTCTGTGAGTCTGTGAGTGAGTTTGTGTCTGTCGTCTGTGAGTCTGTGAGTGAGTTTTGTGTCTGTCGTCTGTGAGTGTGAGTGAGTTTGTGTCTGTCGTCTGTGAGTCTGTGAGTGAGTTTGTGTCTGTCGTCTGTGAGTGAGTTTGTGTCTGTCGTATGTGAGTCTGTGAGTGAGTTTGTGTCTGTCGTCTGTGAGTCTGTAGGTGAGTGAGTGGCTGGGGAGTGTCCGGGGAGTGGAGCTGGAGAGTGGCCAGGGAGTTGCCAGGGAGTTGCCAGGGAGTGGCTGGGGAGCTGGGGGAGCCGGGGGAGCCGGGGAGTGGCTGGGGAGTGGAGCAGGGGAGCCAGGGAGTGGCTGGAGAGTGGCTGGAGAGTGGCTGGAGAGTGGCCGGGGAGTGGAGCTGTGGGGCTGGGGAGCTGGGGAGCTGTGAGCGGCGTCTGACCTGCTGCGCCCGGTTGGTCGAGTCGTCGCTGCTCTCCTCGCTGGTAGTGTGTCCCGGGGAGTGGCTGATGCGCGCCGCAGAGCCGGACACCGGCGGCCCCATCAGACCGGCCGCGGCGCCGCCCCCGTACAGGTTGCTGGTGGTGCGCCATCAGCTCGTGCGCCGCGTACAGGCCGGGGTGCTGCTGGCCCGGCCCGGCGCCAGGGTAGGACCGCACCGGCGGCTGCGGCAGCCCGCCCGGACCGGCTGCAGCTGCTGCGGCCACCGCTCCACTGTACAGCTCCCTGGAGACGGACAGACAGCGGCGTCAGACACCATCACACAGGGCCAGAGGGTCACGGTTGAGGGTACCGTCACAAACGGTCGCATAGGTCACCGTCACACGCAGTCAGGAACCGTCAGACAGTCGCAAATCGCCGGAGGACAGACGAGAGTCAGCTGATTCACAGTGTAAGTGACGTCAAAATACGAGGTGACGTGACGTCACAATGTGAAATGGATGACGTCACAATGCTGGGTGGCTGACGTCACGGAGTGCCCCGCTGCAGACTCGACACTTCGCCAGCCACACTCCCGCCGCCGATAACAGATGCCGACCGCAGCAGACCGCCGCGCCCGTCAAGTCAGCCTGTTTGTGTGACTAAGGTACTTTACCAAGGTGTTGACGAGTTGTGCTGTGTTGTTTTGGTGGTCGTGGCGTCCAAACAATGTGACTGCGCGGCCCATAGATATATAGGACTAGATAGGTCAGCTGGGGCCCGAGACTGCGTGAAAGCCGCCGCCATCTTGGAGCAGTCTCGAAGCTGCTGTCGCCGGTTGTTTGTGGTTTGTGCGAGCGGATGAAGGTGGGTGTCTGAGGTGTATGTCTGAGGTGTATTTATGGACTTAAATTGCAAATTATGTGTGGCAGCATCAATGCTCATGGCTTTTAGTATGCAGAAAGTGGTTTTGGATGTACCTTTCTGGTTTGTTTCTCGTGATATTGGAGGCGATCGCAGTGGAGGCAGAGGTGCCACATCTCAGTTCGGAAAATGGGAGAATTAATTCCTTAAGTGTCTGGCAGAGGCTCTCCTTGGCGGTACCTAATTGCATCGGCACCGGAAGCTGATCCAGCGGTGCCCAACTTGCTGGACCGAAGAGTTATAGTGGGACCAGGCCAGGACCATCTCCCCAAGCCATCTCACCCCAGGCTCCTCCAGATCCACAGGGACCATTTGCGCACGGAAAAGTCGTACTGGCTCTTGCCATGCTTTCAAACCATTTGCACTGTTACCAGTTGTTAGTTACAGTTCGGTAAATATGTATAGTTATTAGTATCATGTGTACTATTGAGCGCTGACTGTCACCGGTCATCGTCTTCGTGATTGACTATCCGAGGAATGTATATGAAAAACTACCTAATTTCAATATTCTTCATCATAACGAGATGTGCAACCAGGAATAGGGGTTACCTGAGGCTTGGCTCCACTCACGGTCTGGTTCCAATATTAAAATTTCGTTGTCCACGACCTAAAATTAATATTAAAAAAATGATAAACAATGATCGGTGGTCACGTCGGAGTGGCCATCGTCATAGTCTTCGGTTTGTTGTAACGGTGAATTGAATGAATAGCATTTTTAGCTTCTTATCCTCTACAAGGCCCATCGCCCATATGTATGGGTTGTATCAGGTAAACCCGTACAATTTCGCGCCGCTTGGCGGCGCTAAATAACAAGTATCTACTATAACATGAAAACCACATTAAAAATTGCTGCAAAGGCATACAAATACACGCATACAAATGGGGCTACACTTTTCTTCGTCATTTCAGCCGACCCCCACTAAAAAATTATCGGCGACGCTCCTGCTACCTATCCCCAGCGTACAGCGTAAAGTCAGCGTACTCGCGAATTGAGAGTAAGCGAAGCGAGTCATATTCTACCGCATCGTCTGGCCCCAGGACCAATCGGACATTCTGACACGGTAAATCTGACTCGAGAAAGACGAGTAAATTCGCCATTGAAGGGTCAAAATTTGTATCAGTGCGGTTTGTTATGGTTGTTGGCCTGCGGATACAGCATTGCAAGACTGGCAATACAGAACCGTGTAGTGAATCATGGTTTTTGCAGTTTTGACAACGGCGAGATCATGCGTGTCCTGCGCGAGCTGCACGAGGGGCACTTGGGCAGTGCCAAAATAGAGAAACCTGGCCCGCCGGTACGTGTGGTGGCCGGGGATCGACACAGAACTGCACTGTCTGGCACGGGACTGTGCGGAGAAGCGATGTGCCCACAGCGCGCGGGTACGCCAGTCAATTTTCGCATGCCTGTGGCCAGGGGCGGATCTATGGGGGCCGTAGGGGCTGAAGTGAAGCCCCCTGCCTTAGAAAATGGCGCCCTCGGACATCCCGGCGCCGTTCTTGCAAAGGATTTGCCGGCGCCGTAGCGTTCTCGGGAGGCCGCCAGGGCGCCCTTGCGTCTACGAACAACATCGTATTACTCTTGGAAGGCACCCTCAGAAGACATCCTGCCGCCCTCACAACGCATTATGCCGCCCTCGGAAGGTACATCGCCGCCCTCACAACGCATTATGCCGCCCTCGGAAGGTACATCGCCGCCCTCACAACGCATTATGCCGCCCTCGGAAGGTACATCGCCGCCCTCACAACGCATTAGCCGCCCTCGGAGGTACATCGCCGCCCTCACAACGCATTATGCCGCCCTCGGAAGGTACATCGCCGCCCTCACAACGCATTATGCCGCCCTCGGAAGGTACATCGCCGCCCTCACAACGCATTATGCCGCCCTCGGAAGGTACATCGCCGCCCTCACAACGCATTATGCCGCCCTCGGAAGGTACATCGCCGCCCTCACAACGCATTATGCGCCCTCGGAAGGTACATCGCCGCCCTCACAACGCATTATGCCGCCCTCGAAAGGTACATCGCCGCTCTAAGAATGCATTATCGGAAGGCATCATGCCGCCCTCAGAGCGAATTATGCCGCCCTCGGAAAGCAGTGGAAAGAATATTTGACCCATTTAATGTACATATTGGCGCCCCTCTGGACCATGCCACCGCTGTCACCGAGGAAATATGCTGCCCTCGGGCCAGTGGCACCTAGCCTAAGAAATCCTGGATCCGCCCCTGGCTGTAGCTTCGTTAGATAGTACACTACATTAATTACTGCCTTAGGTTCGTTAGAGCATCCCCGATATCTTCTCATCCTTCCGAAATTAGGCAGTAGGTTCTATTTTCCATCAGCAATCCTACGCCTGCCCGTTTTCCCGCCACATCGTCACGGCGCGTTTAGGCGAGTTTACATTATGGACTGTTCCAATATGGCGGCCGACTTTACGTACTAGCGGGCGGACCACTGCATTGGGCTGTCCTATGTCTAGTCTATATATCTATGGCGCGGCCGTTCTCGTCTGTCGGCCGCCTCAGCGCGGCGGTCAGCAGCCAGCTGCTCCAGGTATCAGCACTCCGCGGTCAGCAGTCCCGGTCAGCACGGTGTCGCCTTCACGCAGTGTTCAAACAGTGACCAGCACGTCACACGTCAAGGAATGTCAACAGTCCGTCTCAGCTGCGACACAATTGTTGCCGTCAGCTGTTTAACTTTAACCCTCCCCCCCCCCCCGAGGTTTTTCTGAATAACTTTGTATACATGCGGCGCAGAATTTACAACAATTATACGTATCCTATCCAAATTTGAAGTGTATACGACTATTATATCGTGACCTATGACCTTTTCGTCAAGGTCATGTCAGACCCCAAATGGTTATTGACCTGACTCCAAAGGTCACCAGTTGATCTAGATACTCAAAATGGGATGCCTTTGGATTGTGCTTATGACAGGCAACACGTTGCTTTTTTACGGTGTCTCTCTATCTCTGTCAGTTCGGAAGTTATACTAAGGGCCCTGTACATGTGCTGTAATGCAAATCGCATTGCATTATCATATATGGTGACGATTTCCGTGACCAAGAGGTCATTAACTGGCCCCAGACCTAAAAATCGATATCTTGCCAGATAGCTAAGCAACGACCAACATTTTGAGGCTAACCAAATCGTTTATACTCATAACTTTGGTAATGACGACGGACAGAGCAAAGTCGCTATTTTTGGACGTGGTCAATCCCTAGGTCATTCACTTGACCTGGAAGGTCACCCGTTGATCTGAAACCTAAAAATCGCATACTGTTAGATTCCTCTCATGACAGTCAACATGCTGGTTCTTACCGCATTCTATGTTGTTTGGTTTGGAAGTTAACAGGGGGAGGGGCTGTCAGCCCCCCCCCCGTAGGGCAAAGGTGAGGAACGGTCCCTGTAGGGCGAGGGTTAAACGGCGATTTATTGGAATATTTTTAACTGCTTGAATTTTATCATGAGTGCATCAGCTTGAATTTAAACATTCATCTCCTGTAATGAATATTCGAGTAAAAAATATGCAAATAAATATTCAAACAACATTCATCTCATTCGTTTCTTGTCGGCAATGAGCAAACATTCGTTGTACTTATATAATATTTGCGCTTTGCGAGCCTCCATATTCGACACAAAAAAATGATTGGACTTTCCAATGACCACCACACTTTACCGATTCGGTGTTATAAATATGTCAATGCTTCCAATTACCAATCAATACAATATTGGTAGTCTACTATCCAGTTTAATGGTTTCAATTACTGATCGATACAATACTGGTTAGCTGGCATGTAGCAAACTCATTAAGTCTGTAGCTCAGCTACGAAGGCAATCAACAAAGTGCTTCACATGAAACGCGGGTATTAATGTATGCCGAACTTTCACCAGCATTGCGAATACGCCTACTAACATCCTACACACATACGCCCGCCGCCGTAATAACATGTGTAT
>JAXIVJ010002937.1:0-15000 GCA_036785665.1 Chirona hameri
TATACTTATCAAAAGGTCTTTCGCTGCCCCAGTTTGGATCCTGGATACGCCTATGATGAAGTAAAACATGCAAAAAGGAACTATCTACGATCAGTAACATATTTATAGTGCTGGGTAGCAACTTGTCTGCGGTTAATATTTTTTCCCAATTTTACCTCCATTTTTCACTAACCTGGTACCGCCTATGGCAAAAAAAAATATGATTTTTAACTGTTTTGTCTAATGTCACAATCACATACCATTTCATTTATCACAAAAAAACATACGAAAATGGTTTTATTACGCATTTACTGCACCCCCATATTGAGTGACCTGCACACGCCTATGATTTTTGAATTTTCAAACGCCACCATCATATATCAATTTCCAATTCAATCTCTATCGATTCGTATTAGTTGTGTTAAAATCGGTCGATAAACATGAAAGCTATGTTGGATCAAAAATACCACTAAAATGTGTAGTTTTGCCCCCCTGTTGCCCCCCTATCAAAAATGTGTATTTGTTTATTATTTAGCAATGTAGATTGTGTTGAGTGGAACCAAGCACCGTTTCATTTTTGAAAATAGGACGGGTAGATCTCGAGATCTCCGGGGGGGGGGGGAGGGGGCGGAATCCGCCCCCCCCCCCCCTGTTACAAATAGGGGTAGCCAGGAGCCTGTTACAAATAGGGTTAAGGGGAAGAACAGAAAGTCGGTGTAAATGGAAGCTGATATACTCCCGTCTTGTTACTCTAAAAATAAAACATCATACTATAGCATTCACAGTAACAAACCATTTAAGAGGATATTGCCTCCTCCGGAGGATTTCTAAAAAGCAACTTAAATGAATGGTGGGGATCAACAATCATGTATGCTCAAGCTCAAACATGCTCCTGCAGCACCTAAAGCAGTGTATCGGCAAAGCATTTTGTATTTATTTCAGACTCCAAAACGTTGGTCCCAGCTGTGCTCAGTACTAGATTCACGATGGCCGCTCTCATCCAGTTTGGCTGTGGAATTGGCGCCCGCCCAAAGCCGAAGCTTCCGAATTCGCCGAGACTTGACCTTGAAAGGTCTGTCTGTGTTATAAGGTATAGGTCGCAAATCTCCTACGGTCCCAAAGTCGAGGCATAACAATTCTTGCTGTTTTATTATGAAAGAGGCTAAGGTTGTTGAAAACATAATTAACTGCATACGCTTTTTAATTTTGAAGTTCACTGCCGGGATGGTGATGTTGAGTTTGCAACATTCAAAAGAAAATAATAGTCCGCAAAGAAGTGATTCTAAATAGTGATGAGGCGACTCCAATTTTAGGAATGTGTACCAAGCATGAGAGATGCAAATGTATGTTTTGATCTAATGGGGGGAGTTTCGGGACCCAAATTTTGCAGGTGAAATCGGACACGCATAATCGACCGATACACACCAAAAACTCCATATTGGCCCGCGAGGTGGCAATATCCCTTTTAAGTTACGAGACAAAACTCTGGAGCCCCATCGCTGTGTCCTCTCGGTCGCTTCCTGACTCCTCGCAGCGCCCTCGGCCCGTGCCGACTCGTGGCCGCGGGTGGTGTCAATGTGTCCTGCCCTGCGGCACAGCCTAACTCCCGGGCGGTGTCCTGCCCTGCGACACAGTCTAACTCGCGGGCGGTGTCCCGCCCTGCGGCACAGTCTAACTCCCGAGCGGTGTCCTGCCCTGCGGCACAGTCTAACTCCCGGGCGGTGTCCTGCCCTGCGGCACAGTCTAACTCGCGGGCGGTGTCCCGCCCTGCGACACAGTCTAACTCCCGGGCGGTGTCCTGCCCTGCGGCACAGTCTAACTCCCGGGCGGTGTCCTGCCCTGCGGCACAGTCTAACTCGCGGGCGGTGTCCTGCCCTGCGGCACAGCCTAACTCGCGGTAGCTCAGTCGAGCCGCTCTAGAGCGGCGCTCGGTCGGCGCGTGGCAGTTCTGGTAATAAGACCAGTCAAGGTCACCACAGACACCATGGGACCAGCAACTTACCGAGCCTTTCGTCATATTTGTTTTTATTGTTAGCTTGAATTATCAAATACTTCTTAAAAACTGTCACCAGTTGTATGTATGTATTATCTATTCCACTCGACTTGTAGCAACTCAGGACGTTTGATCAGAGCTGATCAGATTTCACGGTAATCTAGCCGCAATGCCTACATGTTCACATACACCAGTCGAACAATACGACACAATCTGGAACGCTGTCGCCTCCGTTCAGCCGGTGTCGCCATCACTCAACAACAGATTTATTATCTCTTATCATTTATCATTTTGAACAACAGATTTGTCTTCTCTCGACTGTTCGCTAGCCATTGAGCTACATCGGCTATCCTGGCGTTCTTCTATGCGGCATGTCTGCTTTATGTGGATCGTAACGTTCCACAACATTACAGATTGCTTCGATTCTGCAAACCTGTTTCACACTCATTGACGATATCCGACGCCACATTGACGGTACTTCCAAAAGATAAGTGTCCTGAGACGCCAAGAGAAATGTTCACAGTCCTCACGAGAATCGCCCGCCATGAACATCATGCAAATCAGTATCCGATATATACGACTCTCGGCAGCCAGTGATGGCGGCCGTTCTCATCAGCTGCTCTACTAAGTACGACAGAGCTCGTCAGCCAGGCCGTTTGCAACGCGGCCCCGTCTCGCCGCCGGAACACTGCATGAGCGAGCCGTCTCACCACCGGAACACTGCATGAGCGACCCGTCTCGCCGCCGGAACACTTCACGAGCGAGCCGTCTCGCCGCCGGAACACTTCACGAGCGAGCCGTCTCGCCGCCGGAACACTTCACGAGCGAGCCGTCTCGCCGCCGGAACACTTCACGAGCGAGCCGTCTCGCCGCCGGAACACTGCACGAGCGAGCCGTCTCGCCGCCGGAACACTGCATGAGCGAGCCGTCTCGCCGCCGGAACACTTCACGAGCGAGCCGTCTCGCCGCCGGAACACTTCACGAGCGAGCCGTCTCGCCGCCGGAACACTTCACGAGCGAGCCGTCTCGCCGCCGGAACACTTCACGAGCGAGCCGTCTCGCCGCCGGAACACTTCACGAGCGAGCCGTCTCGCCGCCGGAACACTTCACGAGCGAGCCGTCTCGCCGCCGGAACACTTCACGAGCGAGACGCGCTCTGAACGCAGCCGGACAGTTTGTGACACACATGTCACGCGCTGACCGCCGTCACGTCACGCTTCGGGGAGTGATCCGCTGCCGGGTACCCAGCTGCCGAGTCCGCCGCTGGTGACTGAGTGACTGGGGTCAGCCGGTGGCCGCCGCCACACCACACGTCAGAGGGTAAACTGTTGCAGCGATGACTGGGCTTATACGGACGTCTCTTGGAGTAACTGGCTGGTGTGGATGGCGTTCAGCGACAGCGCCACACATACAGTATACAGTGTCCGTACCCAGCCTAGATCCACCCAGTCTCTCGCTCAGCCACGTGGTCTCTGCAGGACACCACACGGGATGCCTAGCCTTGTTCAGCTGGCGGCCCGGCCCTGATTGACGACTGGTTTCATCTGATGACCTGTTTCACCAGACTGCACACGAGGAAGGAGAACAGCACTGATGAGGGCGGCGGTCGGACCTGCCGAACCGCTGAGCTTGACGCCTTTCTCCGCTGAACCGCCGCCATCGTGTCGCCTGCGGTAGATCGATATTCAAGGTCACACGATTCATCCAGTGTAAATGCCGCTCCAGGAACAATTAATTTTATTGCTGAGTTACTGAGCAAGTCATTGTTCACAAATAGCCAACCATTGCCTCAATAATCATGTCGCTTGTTCGACCCCGACCCCAACTGCCACCCGGACCACACCGCTATCAGTGACCTGACCTTGACCCTGTACACCGCCGCCACACTGACCTTGTGACACGAAGACGGCCACGCGGGCGGGCCGCGCGCTGCCCGCTGTGCACGTGTAGTTGCCGCCGTCCGAGAGCCGCACGTCCCGGATTTTCAGAGTGCTGACTGTCTGGTGGGGAGCATGCCTCAGGCTGACCTGCCAGGCGCAGACAGGGTCAGACGGGTCAATTCAGGTCAAGAACAGAGCAGTCCATTTCTGTCATTATGCTAGTCATCCCAGTTAACGGTTCTGGATAAGATGTATAATTTTATAGTTCGGTGAACGATCTACACCGGCATGGTATTTTATTCAATGTAATGCAAAGGCAAGCGGCGACAAAACAGAGTCAATGAGACTCATGCTTCAAGCTTATCTGCTTGTCATCTGGTCCAGTGATTCTCAATGGGAGTACGTACCCCACTTGGGCTAATGGAGCCTTCAGCTGGAGGTAATGGTGATTGATCCGCTAAGTGAGAAATTTAGCCGATTCTTCTGATGGTGACACACAATGCAGATATCCCAGATTCCGTTTCGCTGTCACCACATTACCGTAAAGATCATCAAAACCAATCGATGCTAAATAATGATCAGCTTTGTTTTACGGTGTCTGTGTTGTTATTGGTGGAAACCACTGTTTTAGAATAAGAGCATCACACATTTTCACTTATATTCCTGTCACTAGATGGCACTAGTAAAATGCCTGAAGTTATGCTGTACCGCATAGCTTGAAGCATATTCCTGTCCCTAGATGGCACTGGTAGTAAGCGCCTGAAATTATGCTGTACCGCATAGCTTGATGTATGTTCCTGTCCCTAGATGGCACTGGTAGTAAGCGCCTGAAGTTATACTGTACTGCATAGCTTGAAGCATATTCCTATCCCTAGATGACACTGGTAGTAAACGCCTGAAGTTATGCTGTACCGCATAGCTTGATGCATATTCCTGTCCCTAGATGGCACTGGTAGTAAACGCCTGAAGTTATGCTGTACCGCATAGCTTGAAGCCGACAACAACTGCGGTCTGCACAATGGGGAGTGGGTAACGAGCTATTCTGGTTATCAAAATGAGGGAAACCTTACCCTCGACACTGAGAACCACTGATCTGACAATGATAATCACTGATAGTCAGATGATGTTCTCATTAACTTTTTTGAATGCAACGGAAGAGCAGCTAGGGTGCAGGTAACACAATACAATTTAACAATTATTCCTAGTAGCCATCCTCCATGGCATGTTTATCACATCACTTTGAGGCCGTCTTACCTTCATATCAGCACGAAGCTTGTATGGATTAAAAACATCTCCATTGTGGTGCCACACCACGAACACGGAAGACGGCACAACCTGTCAAACCAGGAGTAGTGTGAAAATTAAGCACTTCCAAGTGCGCATTTGTTTCGTTAGTTTATTCCACGCAAGAACTTTCAGAATAGTAATCAATCCATAATATTTACAAGGAAATAACGCAGTGATAATAATCACAATAAAATGATAATACTAATAATACTAATAATATTACTACAACTACTACTAATAAGAATAAGAATAATAATAATAATAAGAATAAGATTAAGAATAAGAATAAGAATAAGAATAAGAATAAGAATAAGAATAAGAATAAGAATAAGAATAAGAATAATAATAATAATAAGAATAAGAATAAGAATAAGAATAAGAATAAGAATAAGAATAAGAATAAGAATAAGAATAAGAATAAGAATAAGAATAAGAATAAGAATAAGAATAAGAATAAGAATAAGAATAAGAATTACAATATTTATATTTATTTATAATAGTAATAATGATAATAATACAAATAATAAGTACAATATTTTTATTTATTTATAATAGTAATCATAATACTACTACTAGTAATAATAATAATTTGTATTATCATTATTGCATTACATTACATTATATTACATTGACAGAATACAAACTGTCCCTGTGTGATGCTTGATGGCCGACGTTACCACAAACATCATCTCCAGCCCGGCCACTGTCTGCAGACCTGTTTGACGGCGCACGTGAGGCTGATGGAGGAGCCGCGCTCCACGTGGTAGACACCGCTGCCCCGGATGGCCGCCACCGGCTGCACTACGTGAAGGTGGACCAGCTGAGCCAGCCGACCCACACTCGTCGATATCTGGACACACACACAGAACACGCGCTGTCAGGTACCGGTTGCGTTTGTGTTGCTTTCCCAGCCCACTATCATTATTATATGCGCTGTGCAGTCGCAATAGGGAATGGAGTTCTGCGTCCATAAATGTAGAAGCCTCTGTTGTTCGTTTGATATTGATGTTTTACAATATCGCAACGACCATGGTAATGTACTAACGGAAACGCTCATCTCGTTCCCTGGTATGGTGGCGGCCAGACCACACCTCATACCGGTACAGACCACACCTCATACCGGTACAGACCACACCTCATACCGGTACAGACCACACCTCATACCGGTACAGACCACACCTCATACAGGTACAGACCACACCTCATACCGGGGACCAAACCACACCTCATACGGGGACCAAACCGCACCTCATACCGGGGACCAAACCACACATCATACCGGGGACCACACCACACCTCATACCGGTACAGACCACACCTCATACCGGTACTGACCACACCTCATACCGGTACAGACCACACCTCATACCGGGGACCTGTGGAGGCCAAACCACACCTCATACCGGGACCAAACCGCACCTCATACGGGGACCAAACCGCACCTCATACCGGGGACCAAACCACACATCATACCGAGGACCACACCACACCTCATACCGGTACAGACCACACCTCATACCGGTACAGACCACACCTCATACCGGTACTGACCACACCTCATACCGGTACAGACCACACCTCATACCGGTACAGACCACACCTAATACAGGTACAGACCACACCTCATACCGGGGACCAAACCACACCTCATACGGGACCAAACCGCACCTCATACCGGGGACCAAACCACACCTCATAACGGGGACCAAACCACACCTCATACCGGGAACCAAACCACACCTCATAACGCGGACCAAACCACACCTCATAACGGGGACCAAACCACACCTCATACCGAGGACCAAACCACACCTCATAACGGGGACCAAACCACACCTCATACCGAGGACCAAACCACACCTCATAACGGGGACCAAACCACACCTCATACCGGTGCAGACCACACCTCACTAGGTTTTTATGATGTTCCTAAGTGCAGAACAGTATCATATCGCTAATTTACCTAAATAAATGAAATGAAAATATACCTAAGCAATACAGTGATTCATCCCTTCTTCAGCTTGCCACCCTGATGGTGTCTCTGACTTGATTTTCCCATTAAATTATACGTGCTACGGAATGTGGGGTCATCAAAACCGGGGGGGGGGGGGGGCATAACAGCAGGAAAAAACTACATTCAAGCTAAACAAGCGAATTATCCCTGTCAACAAATTATAGTGCTAGGCAGGTGCCTGTCGTGTTACCTGACACTCGTACAGTCCGTGGTCCTGCAGTCGCACGTGGCTGATCTTGAGTACCCAGCTGCCGGCCACTGGGTCGTGGTAGATGTGGAACCGCTCATCGTGTGTGAACCGCGCTCGACCCGAGGTCAGCAAGTGCCAGTCCCGGCGGCGCAGCCACGATACCTGTCGAGACCGGGTCAGCCGGGGTCAGCCGGAGTCAGAGGAGGTCATCCGGAGTCAGACGAGGTCAGCCGGAGTCAGACGAGGTCAGACGGGGTCAGACGGGGTCAGGTAGAGTCAGACGGGGTCAGGCGGGGTCAGCCGGGGTCAGCCGGGGTCAGCCGGAGTCAGACGGGATCAGATTGGGTCAGACGGGGTCAGGTAGAGTCAGACGGGGTCAGGTAGAGTCAGACAGGGTCAGACAGGGTCAGATAGGGTCAGACAGGGTCAGGCAGGGTCAGACAGAGTCAGACAGGGCCAGGCAGGGTCAGACAGGGTCAGATGGGGTCAGATGGGGTCAGACAGGATCAGACAGGGTCAGATGGGGACAGACAGGGTCAGACAGGGTCAGACAGGGTCAGACAGGGTCAGGCAGGGTCAGACAGGGTCAGACAGGGTCAGACAGGGTCAGACAGGGTCAGACAGGGTCAGACAAGGTCAGACAAGGTCAGACAGGGTCAGATGGGGTCAGATGGGGTCAGAGAGGGTCAGATGGGGTCAGACAGTGTCAGACAGGGTCAGACAGGGTCAGACAGGGTCAGACAGGGTCAGACAGGGTCAGACAGGGTCAGACGGAGTTCGGAATGATCAGGTTTGTATAGATACGGCAGGCAATAAGGGCAGGTAATAGTAAGCATTTAGGAGTACAGCAAATAACTAGGGATACCAAATCTAATCCGGGGTAACTGCAGCAGATGACGGGGTGCGTGTTACCTCTGCTGGTCGGTCGGGCGGTCGGCTGGGCTCAGTGCAGTGCAGGAAGGCTGAGCCGCTCAGTTGCGCGGTAGCGTTGGTGATGACAGGGTCGCCTGCTCTCCGCCACAGTTGCTGCCGCTGCTGCGCCGGGTCCGGCTCTGTCCGGAAACCTCCCCCGCTGCTGCTGCTGCTGCTGCTTTGGCGGCCCCAGCCGGCGTCTGCACGACACGTCAGCGTGTCAGTATGTGTTCAAAATCATCCACCTTACTTACTGTTTCACGATAGAAAACTGTAATACATATAATGCAAAAGCATATATTGCACGTACACACGCGCACGCATATATTGCACGTACACACGCGCACGCATATATTGCACGTACACACGCGCACGCATATATTGCACGTACACACGCGCACGCATATATTGCACGTACACACGCGCACGCATATATTGTACGTACACACGCGCACGCATATATTGCACGTACACACGCGCACGCATATATTGTACGTACACACGCGCACGCATATATTGCACGTACACACGCGCACGCACTTGTCATGCGTACTAAGGCACATACAATTCTGAAGCCAATGCGCATGCGGCCCGTTTTCTTCTGGGGTTCGAACACGTTGATCACCGGATTCGAATGATTCAGATTCAGATTGAATAATAATGATAAGAAAGAATGATAATAATGAATGCCCCGCGGCCGCTTTGCTTGTGATCGACTTACAATACACAACACAGTTATGGCTTACGAGCCACTGACTATATTATCTTTCTTTTTTTTGAATGGTGCCAACTGCTATCTTCAGTTATCCTCTAACACAGTGGTTCACAGCGTCAAGGTCATATTCCGGTCATCCCATTTTGATGACCAGAATGACTCGTTAGCCCTCCCCCGCCCCTCATCCATTGCGCAGGCCGAAGTCCTTGGCTTCAAGCTATGCGGTACAGCATAACTTCAGGCGTTTACTACTAGTGCCATCAGGGCAGGGGCGGAACTTCCTATCTCTTTGGAAGGGCCCGAACCCCCCTAATGCTGAGCAGAGCCCCCCAATGGTGATCCGGGCCCCCAATGTTTTTTCTTCTCAAAATGTGTGCCCTTCCAAAATTTCAAGGACTACTCCTACATATTGTTCTGTTTTGAATGTTGCGTATTTCATTACATCAAGATGTGATTCTATCTTAGGAGTATTCCTTCTTAGAAGTATATGAACATTGATTCCATCTGCGACTGCTTTTTCGATTATGATATAATGGATAAGTTGGTAGCAAGGATTGCCTTCTGCTAACAAGTCCGTAGGTACAAGGTTCAAGCGTTCAGGTTAGCGAATAGCAAATGAGAAGCATGAACAATTAGCCATCGGGGTCCTCTATTTAAATGGTGTTCCATGGAATTTGTTGTAAATGTATTGTTTGCCTGGAATAGGGCTAATAGTCAATGCAGCTTCTTTGACTCCCTGGTATGTGGTATTGCAATATCCTAAATATCCAACATCCGTGCCAAAATAATACGTTTGATACGGAGGAACATCGAGGGGATCGAGCCATCAAAGGGCATCGGGCCATCGTGGACAGGGGGTCTAGGGGAACATGGCCCCTCAAGGAGGTTAACCGAGGTTGGCCTGAGAGGGCCCTTGGGTGACCTGAGGAGCCTTTGGTCGCCTGAGCGGACATCGTTGTGCCTGGAGGGGAGCTCGGTTGTCCTGAGGGGGCACTCCTTCGACTTCAGGGAGTCCTTCGTCGGCATGAGGGAGTCCAGTCGGCCTGGAGGGCCATTGTTCGGCCTGAGGGTTTCTCTGCCGGCCTGAGGGGACCCAGTCGGCCTGGTCAGCTTCAGGGATCCTTTGTCGGCCTGAGGGGCCTCTGTCGGCCTGGAGGGGGGCCTCGATCGGCTTGGATGGGAACTCGGTCGTCCTGAGGGGTATTCGGTCGACTTTAGGGGCTCTCGATCGGCTTGAGGAAACTTCGGCCGGATTTGACAGCCTGAGGAGCTTTTGTTGGGGCCCGAGGGACTCTTTGTCGGCCTGAGGGTCCCTTTGTCGGCCTCAGGGGGCATCAGTCTGTTTGAGTGTGCCTCTGTCGGTTTGAGGTGGTCGGCCTGAGGGCCCTCGGTCGGCCTGGAGGGTAACTCGTTCGGTCTGAGGGCGCCCTCGGTCGGCTCTAGTGAACCTCTATCGGCTTCAGGGGCCATTAATCGGCATGAAGAGTCCTTGTTAGGCCTCAGTGCCAATCGGTCGTCTTGAATGGGTCTTTGGACTGGGTCTGTCGGCCTGAGTGGTCCTCGGTATGCCTGATGGAACCTCGGTCGGCATGAAGGGGCTCTGAGTGGGCCCGAGGGACCCTTGGTTGGCCTGAGTGGCTCTCGTTCGGCCTGAGTGGCTTGAAAGGGCTTTTTTCGGTCTGAGGGGCCCTTGGTCGGCCTGAAGGGCTCTCGGGCGTGCTGAAATGTCCCTCGATTTGCATGAGGGTCCTCAAACGGTCTTAGGGGGCTCTCAGTCGGCATGAAGGGCCCTTGGTCGGCTTGAGGAGCCCTTGGTCGACTTGAGGAGGTTCTTTTCGGCCTGAGGGGCCTTCGGTCAGCTTGAAGGGGTCCTCGGTCGACCTGAGGGGCCTTATTCGGCCTGAGTGGCCCTCGGCCGGCCTGTAGGGGTCCGACAGAGGGCCACTTCATATAGTGTGCCTGTGGTGCTCTTTTGTCGGTCTTAGAGGGCTCTCGGTCGACTTGAGGGGAGATCGGTCGGCTCGAGTGGCGCTTGCCATTTGTCGAAATTTTGTTGCTGTCATTTAAAAACGACCGAAAGATCATATGACCGAAAGATACATTTTAGTTAACTAGTAACTGGTCAATTGTATGGGCTGAAAGATAGAAATTGGGAAAATGATAGGGTTTTTCCCTGAAACAGACAAAACGGCTATATCTCGACAAAGTGGACATATTGGACATTTAGTTTCAATTTGAGCATTCGGCCGTTGCCCCCCCCCCCACCGATTTAATAAAGTTCCACCACTGCATCAGGGACAGGCATACAAGTAGAAATGTGTGCTACTGCCAGCTGTTCTTAGCTTTAAGCAGTGGTTCCCAGCGTAAAACCACACGTAGGCCGTAACACAAAGCTGAACATTATTTATAATTTATTGGTTTCGATGCTCTTTGCGGTAATGAGGTTTTCCAAAAAATTTCACTTCGTTGCTCAATCGCCCTTGCTCCGCCCCAAGGCTCCGCCTCCATTACCCCAAGCGGGGTAATTAACCCCTATTTAAGAACCACTGTTCAAACATATCTATGATCGCTGAAATACAAATTTTCCCGTTCGTTTGTTTATGTTTATTCATAAAACCGCCTACCGGAAGTCCCAATGACTTGCAAAATCGCGGCCCAAAGTCCAAAGAGACAAACTCATCAGTACTCAAATAAATACAACAAATAATATGCGCATGAACATACAATTCAACACTTCCTGTTCCCTTCCAGCATCTCATTAATCCCCAGGATAGCCCCTCAGCAGGGTAACCACTGCTCCTGATCCAGCAGAGTACCCACTAACCACTGCTCCTGATCAGGATATCCTGCCGCCGGTCAGGTGCCAGAGGACTCCAGGGACGAATGCACAGAAAACTCCCCAGTGTGTACAACTTTGGCCAAATTACAGCGCTGGATTGGAAGTAAGCCAGCGGGCGATGGATGTGACCAAGACCCGGCAGCAAGCTTCGCTCAGCTGTTATTAGAGCAGACTTTAATCCCGTAGGGTTATGACAAAACTTGTTTTAAGACTCTGTGGATACGTGGATACGTGGATACGTGGATTTTCCAGTTTTCTCAAGCAAATTTAGGACTGCAGAAGTGAACAAACCAGTTGATATGTCTCTATGTACATTGTCTTAATGTGATATCAAGACAGCCTCACCAAATATTTCATCAGGAAGTAGGCTCATATGTCATGCAAGGTTGGCATCGAGCTGGCAGCCAGGCTTTGATACATGTTCGAGCTGGCAGCAAGGCTTTGATACATGTTCGAGCTGGCAGCCAGGCTTTGATACATGTTCGAGCTGGCAGCCAGGCTTTGATACATGTTCGAGCTGGCAGCCAGGCTTTGATACATGTTCGAGCTGGCAGCCAGGCTTTGATACATGTTCGAGCTGGCAGCCAGGCTTTGATACATGTTCGAGCTGGCAGCCAGGCTTTGATACATGTTCGAGCTGGCAGCCAGGCTTTGATACATGTTCGAGCTGGCAGCCAGACTGACATACATGTTCGAGCTGGCAGCCAAGCTTTGATAAATGTTCGAGCTGGCAGCCAGGCTTTGCTACATGTTCGAGCTGGCAGCCAGGCTTTGATACATGTTCGAGCTGGCAGCCAGGCTTTGATACATGTTCGAGCTGGCAGCCAGACTGGCATACATGTTCGAGCTGGCAGCCAGACTGACATACATGTTCGAGCTGGCAGCCAGGCTTTGATAAATGTTCGAGCTGGCAGCCATGCTTTGATACATTTTCGAGCTGGCAGCCAGGCTTTGATACATATTCGAGCTGGCAGCCAGGCTTTGATACATGTTCGAGCTGGCAACCAGGCTTTGATACATGTTCAAGCTGGCAGCCAGGCTTTGATACATGTTCGAGCTGGCAGCCAGGCTTTGATACATGTTCGAGCTGGCAGCCAGGCTGACATACATGTTCGAGCTGGCAGCCAGGCTGACATACATGTTCGAGTTGGCAGCCAGGCTTTGATACATGTTCGAGTTGGCAGCCAGGCTTTGATACATGTTCGAGCTGGCAGCCAGGCTTTGATACATGTTCGAGCTGGCAGCCAGGCTTTGATACATGTTCGAGCTGGCAGCCAGGCTGATATATCGAGCTGGCAGCCAGGCTGAGATATCGAGCTGGCAGCCAGGCTTTGATACCTGTTCGAGCTGGCAGCCAGGCTTGGATACATGTTCGAGCTGACAGCCAGGCTTGGATACATGTTCGAGCTGGCAGCCAGGATTGGATACATGTTGGAGCTGGCAGCCAGGCTTTGATACATGTTGAGACCAAAGGATTCTGAAATCAAAGGATTCTGACATCGAGCTGGCAGCCAGGCTTTGTTACATGTTGAGACCAAAGGATTCTGAAATTGAATTATAGAGTACTGACTCGCTGAGAATTTGGGACGCACATTTCCTCAAATATGGATGTATTTGCTAATATGGATGCATTTGCTTTAGTGTCTGCATCTTTGTGCGCATGAAACACTTAAGGTCCCCGTCCACTGGCACTCGCCTGATCTGGAACTGCTCTTCGCCCATAAGTGCAGAACAGTCTCATGTCGCTAATTTACCTAAATAAATGAAATACAAATATACCTAAGGAAGTAGATTACCTCCAACTTAAATGAAGTAACTGGTTGATGTTGGTAAATCTATAGAGACGGTAGTATAACTGAAAAAGGGGAAAAAGTACAACATTATATTGTGCTTGTGTTTTTTTTTTTTGGGGGGGGGGCGCTTCAGCGCATTGAGGCTATCAAGCGCCCTATATGTCGTGCTTGTACGACCTATAGCACACCACTCAAAAGTAAAACATCATACCAGCATGTTCGTATCGTTTGATAGAACGTGAATGGGGATATGCTTGTGCATTTCAAACTTAAATACTTCGATTGTTGAAACGGTGCGAAGAGACAACATATTTAAAGTTCGATGAGAGCAAATGAAAATAGGAAAATTAAATCGGGGAAAATACTCACCAGCTTGATTGAGCACAAGTATTACACAAACCACCGAAAGTAGGATTTGTTGTGACGCCAGTCTTTCGGATCTGAAACGACAGAGGAAGGAGTTAATAAACTCTTTGCCCGCAGTGCATTTATAGACGGAGCTTCGGGCGCCTGCCGCTAGTCGAGCCGGACGGGACGGCCTATGTTCTATGATAGTTGTATTGGCGGGGGGGGGGGGGCGGATGTGACGCCACTACTGCGGTCGGGATGACGTCAGAGGCCGCTGTTCGCCGCTCCGCCGGCCGGTCATGGTGATGTTCTCCTATCGTCGTGTCGCGGTCCTGATGATATGCGTGACAGCTGGGCGGACGGGGGCCGGGTGGCTCAGTTAGTAGAGCGTCGGACTCGGAATCCAAGGGTTCCGGGTTCGAGTCTGGCTACCGGCGCAAGTATTCGGTTCCCCGCCCGGAGGGGAGTGGTTCTCCTCCCCACCCGCGGCGGCATATAGCTATAGGCTGGACTACGGGGTGGGCGAAAAACACTCCCCTCCCCACCACCCCCCCCCCCATCCCCAAAAAAAGCTGGGCGGACGCGGCGACAGACGCCTGGCGAAGTGTCACGCCTTCCTGCGGCACTCTCGTAACGAGTCCTCATGGGATTGGTGTTTTGTTGTGTGTGTGTGTTTTTCAAACATTTTGTATCGATGCAGTTAAATACGTTGTTCTTCTTCAAGGTCTATAACTATAATTTGATTCAGCCTGGGCACGAAGTCCAAAATTAATAACACATCAGACCTGCTGAAAGCCTCGGCTGGCTCAACGCAGGCGGGCTGGTGCAATACCACACGTCAATGTGCCTCCTACATAGTGTGAACTGTTTGGGTGGCGTTTCTCGGTTACCAGCGAACCAAGAAATACAGCCAGCTATTTGTGCCTGGGTCCCGCACAGAGACGGACCGCCGGGGCTTCCTCGCGGGGAGCCGCGGCTGTATAACGGGCTGCCACCGACCCACACAGTCCTGACACGACTCCCGGGACATGTTCTCTGCGCTGATTAAAG
>JAXIVJ010002937.1:20000-27500 GCA_036785665.1 Chirona hameri
GATGTGCCGGTTAGCTTCCGTAGCCGGCCTACGTGGCATAAATGAGTACGACACTGCGATGTGCCGGTTAGCTTCTGTAGCCGGCCTACGTGGCATAAATGAGTACGACACTGCGATGTGCCGGATAGCTTCCGTAGCCGGCCTACGTGGCATAAATGAGTACGACACTGCGATGTGCCGGTTAGCTTCCGTAGCCGGCCTACGTGGCATAAATGAGTACGACACTGCGATGTGCCGGTTAGCTTCCGTAGCCGGCCTACGTGGCATAAATGAGTACGACACTGCGATGTGCCGGTTAGCTTCCGTAGCCGGCCTACGTGGCATAAATGAGTACGACACTGCGATGTGCCGGTTAGCTTCCGTAGCCGGCCTACGTGGCATAAATGAGTACGACACTGCGATGTGCCGGTTAGCTTCCGTAGCCAGCCTACGTGGCATAAATGAGTACGACACTGCGATGTGCCGGTTAGCTTCCGTACCCGCGCTGCGACACAAGAATATATACATGAGCAACTGTGCCGCGGGACACGTACGTTAGGCTGTGTCGTCGGGAGTTTTTTCTTCTCGGATCACGGTGCTCCTATGATATGAAAAGAATATAACGTGCTCAATGTACCGTTATATTCTATATTATAATTTCTATATTATTATATATTATAATATTCTATTCTATTCTAATTATACATTCTATATTCTCACATTTGCACATACATAACCGAGTTAGTAAGGATCGCAAGGGTTTGTCTCACTGTCTGCTGCCCCGATCTCGTTGATATCGAGAAAGGTTTGCCAGACAGTGAGGCAGGATACACTTTCATTCATGCAAAGGATGGGCAAGGCAGGTCCTGGTCTAGGCAAGCAGAAGGTCTTTGCTGGAACCCGGTGAGTCCTCCCAGCTAAGCAAAGCTTGTTGCTGTTCGGTCCCACCCAAGTTCCAGCGCCAGTTAGTCGGGATGGCTTACGCAAATGATGTATCAAATTAATTATACTTCAAGGAAGTATACAAGAAATAGAGGTATTCATATTGGTCAAAACCAATATAAATTTCCACCCCTGATTTATTGTGTAACTATATTTAACTATAACTTATTTGTGCTATACCTTACAATAGCTATATAATATATGGCTAATTATTTAATTATATAACTAATAATTATAACTTGTGAAGCTTGTGTAACTAAACTTTATTTGTTTGTAAGTTGCAATGCTTCGAGGTATTTGATGACAATGCTTGATGTGTTATTATAAGTATTTGTTCCATGTGAGTATATGATAGTATGAATGATGCACACAGTGTTACTATGACACACACACACACACACACACACACACACACACACACACACACACACACACACACACACACACACACACACACACACACACACACACACACACACACACACACACACACACACACACACACACACACACACACACACACACACACACACACACACACACACACACACACACACACACACACACACACACACACACACACACACACACACACACACACACACACACACACACACACACACACACACACACACACACACACACACACACACACGCACGCACACACACACACACACACACACACACACACACACACACACACACACACACACACACACACACACACACACACACACACACACACACACACACACACACACAGAGGTAGAGGTTTCAAACCAGCTTAACTATGCTCTAGCAGTCTTGGCTATCACTGCATACACCAATACTTTCAGACAAGTAGTACCTATACTGGTTTTCAGATGACATCAGCCGCCAATCTGCCCTAATTTCAGCCATTGACATTGTGGAGCACTGCAGCGCCACGCTGTGCTTACGAGGAACGAAATTTTAACTTTCAGTTTGCACACGGTGATGTAGATGACACAGGCATCGATAGCATCCTTGATCAATAATGTTTGATTGACTAACGGGGTCGAATTGCCAATACATAGCCGCCATCTTGAGTGCACCGCGCGCGATTGTGCTGCGCGTCATGGTTTACTGAAATCGGACAGAGCAGTCACCAAGGTATCCCGTATACCGTGCCAAAAGGACAGGGCAATTGGGACCTGTAGGTAGAGTCAGACTCTATTGCTCGATGATGTACCTAGGCTATATATCGTGTGAGAACGGCGGCGACGTCCGGGCTCTTGGCTGTGACGGGACCTCTGTCAACACCGGTACGACACGAGTGGCGGCGTCTGCCGACTATTCGAAGCGATTTGGGGCAAGCCAGTACATTGGTTTGTTTGCCAACTCCATGCAAACGAGCTAAATCTGCGGGAGATCTTTAAAACCCTGGACGGCAAGACTACCGGTCCGCGGTCATTCACCGGCCCACTCGGCAGGGCGGCGTCTGGACCAGTCAACCGAATACCAGCCATCAAGTTCACCCCTGTGCGCGGCAACGTGTTGGAGATGCCGGACACAGTCATCGCCGATCTCAGCACTGATCAGAAAGTGTTGTATGGTCTCGCCCGGTGCGTGCAGACAGGACAGGTGTCTGAGGAGCTCGCCACTTGCAAGATCGGCCCGCTGAACCTTGCCAGGTAAAACCCGTTGACCGTTTTGGAGACGCTAGCAGAATATTAATTTATGGAGATTTCCTGAATAATTCTGCCATCCACCCTAACCGTAGCAACCATCGCCAGACCATTCACGTGTAGGACATTTTATCCCCAGCTTTAACCAAATCAAGGAATGCAAAGCACAAATCGGGTGCTGACTGAGCTCCTAATCCTCAGGTAGCTGCCCGACTCCTCCGCCTGTACAATGTACATCTCCACCACCTCGCCGTACTCGGAGCTGTCTGACCTGGTCCTCTACCTGGTGAGCCACTATATATGTGCCGATGTAGTTTCACATCGTACCATTTTGTACCGGGCGCCTCCTGCAAGCTATCATTCGTGCCACCAGCCTGATAGGCTGGGCATGACATCGTGAGCTGACCTGCCGTCGCATCTGTAGGACGCGCCGCCGCCGCTGCAACCGTCGCACTACCTGACTTGAGCGGCGTGGCCTGGGCCGGCCGCCCCATCGGCGGCGGCGCATGCGGGCCATGATCCAGCAGACGCAGGAGCAGCTGGTCTGCTTCCTTTTAAAAAATAAAAATGCCCGCTTCCACGCGTCGCGCCCTCTCGACTCTTCGGGGTCTCGTTCGTTCATCGTCGCCATCTTGACACGTCGTTACGTTCGTCGTCGTCGTTGTCTCGTCGTCATCGCCCAGTTTTGCCTACGGGCACTTACGCCCCCCCTCGCTACCCCCTCGACCTCGGTCTCTGCGCCGCTCTTTCTAGAGCCGCGCAGGGGACCTGATCACAGATCCCCGTACTTGTAGCACCCGGCTCGCTCCCCCTCTACCCTTTCTGGTCTTCACTCCGCTCTTCCGTCTTCTACTTCGTCTTCGTCTTCGCCTCTACACGTCTCCTCAAGCCATCTACTCGCCTCGTCCAGTCTCGTCTCTTCTCGGCCGACATCTCTACTGTTTATCTCGTCTTGTCCTCCATTTGATGCCAGCTTAAAGGAAATAGTTCACCCTCAACATTGGTTTTAAACTGAGATAGCAGTTTTGTAGCCCGTGTTGGGAAACCCCTATCTGCAAGTTTTCTTGGCTGAAGAGACTCTCCAGCCGAATATATTTGAGTTTTTGGCGAAGGAATGCGGTGCTGGCGAAAGAATGTTGTACTGGTTTTAGCCCGGGCAGAGGCTATACCATCAGCCAATCAGCTTGCAGCTGGTGCTAGAAGCGAATCGCCGGCCGCCGGTTGGCACATCTCCAATGCGAGTCTATCTTTACGCGACTACTTTCGAATCTGATTGGCTGAACCATTTTTTGCCTTCGCGTGACGTCAGGACTCTGACTCAGAGAGTATGCATATAGTTTTGATAAACAATACAAATGTACGGACTTCTGTCCTGAATCGGCGCGATATAAGGCCATTTTTGACAATATAAAAATACATTGTATTACAAAATATAATCAAATCTTGTTTGGGAAAATTTTCCAAGGTGAACTATTTCCTTTAAAACTTTGGTAATTACTCAGCGGCCTTTCAAAGCGCAAACCATTCATTGTTATTTCACAAGCTGCACCACTCATATCACATATCGGGCACCGAGCTAAAATGGCTTTCGACCTACCTAAAAACCGCAAACAACGAGTCGTTGTAAATGGAAGGTGCTCCGACTGGACAAACGTGGTCTCCGGAACACCTGAAGGAAGCATTCTATCGCCATTACTTTTCACTTTGTATGTTAACAACTTTTTCAGCCTGACAAAATCACGACCAATTGTTTGCTATTCGCCGATGATGTCAAATTGTATCACAAAATTTCAACCCCGAACGACTCACTTTTGCTGCAAAGAGATCTGGACAGTCTTTGTGCCAGTGGTCTGCAGACTGGAAACTTAATCTCAATCCGACAACATGTAAGTCATTCACTATGACTTTGAAACGATCTCCCATTTCAGTGACTTACAAAATCAATGAAACACCCTTGGAACATGTATCTTCAATCCGTGACCTTGGAGTATGGCTAGACGCTAAGCTCACATTTAGAGACCACATGAACTTCACGGTTACCAAGGCAAACAGAGCACTGGGTGTGATGATGCTATCCCTTCAGACTGGCTGTGCTCGCGGCGCCTTGAAACGGGAGCCAATACTGGCAGCATATTTCGGTAGCGTGTGCTCCATACTTGAGTACGGTTGTGTGATGTGGGGAGGTGCAGCAGCAACACAGCTCGATCGGTTAGACCGTGTCCAACACAAGTTTTTTTTTATCTGGCTCGAGTCACATGTCCATACCATTCACACTCATTCTCATATTCATATTCAGATATTTTAAAGTCTTTTAATATCGCCCCGCTTGTTCAGAGAAGAGTGCAGTATGACATACTATTTGTACATAGAACCTTCTCAGGACGGATCGAGTCTTCTTTGCTTCTTTAAAGCTTTTCTTTGCAAATATCAACACGGCATACCCGTGCAGCATCGCACACAATCCTGCACGTCCCATTCGCCAGAGTGTAAACTTCGCTAGAGCGCCGTCTTTGCGCGGGCGCCTCGCAACACCAACCTATTCATGTCTGCCTGCCCTGCATCAGACCATTTCAATGATACCTTATAGAGGCTTTTAGAATGCAGGTGAAGTCATATGTCAAGAGTTTGGCGGTATAGGCTGCACAACACTGGTTGCGATGAGTTAGGATTGAGTGTGGGCGTGTGTGAGGTACCGAGCATGCGAGTTTTATTACTCTTATTTTACTGCTGGAGTTTTCTCATATACCGATCTTATCTCTTCTTTTACAAGCGTTTTCTTATGTCTGCGTAGCCTCAAAGCATCCCTGTGAACTATTGTTCACCTATGTTTATTTTTAGCGTATTCATATTTACTGTTTCATGAACTTTTGTTCTATTTTAGTATCATATTTCCGTTATCATATTTGTCTCGTCTGTTATCACTTATCAATTGTGTGTGTGTGTGTGTGTGTGTGTGTGTGTGTGTGTGTGTGTGTGTGTGTGTGTGTGTGTGTGTGTGTGTGTGTGTGTGTGTGTGTGTGTGTGTGTGTGTGTGTGTGTGTGTGTGTGTGTGTGTGTGTGTGTGTGTGTGTGTGTGTGTGTGTGTGTGTGTGTGTGTGTGTGTGTGTGTGTGTGTGTGTGTGTGTGTGTGTGTGTGTGTGTGTGTGTGTGTGTGTGTGTGTGTGTGTGTGTGTGTGTGTGTGTGTGTGTGTGTGTGTGTGTGTGTGTGTGTGTGTGTGTGTGTGTGTGTGTGTGTGTGTGTGTGTGTGTGTGTGTGTGTGTGTGTGTGTGTGTGTGTGTGTGTGTGTGTGTGTGTGTGTGTGTGTGTGTGTGTGTGTGTGTGTGTGTGTGTGTGTGTGTGTGTGTGTGTGTGTGTGTGTGTGTGTGTGTGTGTGTGTGTGTGTGTGTGTGTGTGTGTGTGTGTGTGTGTGTGTGTGTGTGTGTGTGTGTGTGTGTGTGTGTGTGTGTGTGTGTGTGTGTGTGTGTGTGTGTGTGTGTGTGTGTGTGTGTGTGTGTGTGTGTGTGTGTGTGTGTGTGTGTGTGTGTGTGTGTGTGTGTGTGTGTGTGTGTGTGTGTGTGTGTGTGTGTGTGTGTGTGTGTGTGTGTGTGTGTGTGTGTGTGTGTGTGTGGTGTGTGTGTGTGTGTGTGTGTGTGTGTGTGTGTGTGTGTGTGTGTGTGTGTGTGTGTGTGTGTGTGTGTGTGTGTGTGTGTGTGTGTGTGTGTGTGTGTGTGTGTGTGTGTGTGTGTGTGTGTGTGTGTGTGTGTGTGTGTGTGTGTGTGTGTGTGTGTGTGTGTGTGTGTGTGTGTGTGTGTGTGTGTGTGTGTGTGTGTGTGTGTGTGTGTGTGTGTGTGTGTGTGTGTGTGTGTGTGTGTGTGTGTGTGTGTGTGTGTGTGTGTGTGTGTGTGTGTGTGTGTGTGTGTGTGTGTGTGTGTGTGTGTGTGTGTGTGTGTGTGTGTGTGTGTGTGTGTGTGTGTGTGTGTGTGTGTGTGTGTGTGTGTGTGTGTGTGTGTGTGTGTGTGTGTGTGTGTGTGTGTGTGTGTGTGTGTGTGTGTGTGTGTGTGTGTGTGTGTGTGTGTGTGTGTGTGTGTGTGTGTGTGTGTGTGTGTGTGTGTGTGTGTGTGTGTGTGTGTGTGTGTGTGTGTGTGTGTGTGTGTGTGTGTGTGTGTGTGTGTGTGTGTGTGTGTGTGTGTGTGTGTGTGTGTGTGTGTGTGTGTGTGTGTGTGTGTGTGTGTGTGTGTGTGTGTGTGTGTGTGTGTGTGTGTGTGTGTGTGTGTGTGTGTGTGTGTGTGTGTGTGTGTGTGTGTGTGTGTGTGTGTGTGTGTGTGTGTGTGTGTGTGTGTGTGTGTGTGTGTGTGTGTGTGTGTGTGTGTGTGTGTGTGTGTGTGTGTGTGTGTGTGTGTGTGTGTGTGTGTGTGTGTGTGTGTGTGTGTGTGTGTGTGTGTGTGTGTGTGTGTGTGTGTGTGTGTGTGTGTGTGTGTGTGTGTGTGTGTGTGTGTGTGTGTGTGTGTGTGTGTGTGTGTGTGTGTGTGTGTGTGTGTGTGTGTGTGTGTGTGTGTGTGTGTGTGTGTGTGTGTGTGTGTGTGTGTGTGTGTGTGTGTGTGTGTGTGTGTGTGTGTGTGTGTGTGTGTGTGTGTGTGTGTGTGTGTGTGTGTGTGTGTGTGTGTGTGTGTGTGTGTGTGTGTGTGTGTGTGTGTGTGTGTGTGTGTGTGTGTGTGTGTGTGTGTGTGTGTGTGTGTGTGTGTGTGTGTGTGTGTGTGTGTGTGTGTGTGTGTGTGTGTGTGTGTGTGTGTGTGTGTGTGTGTGTGTGTGTGTGTGTGTGTGTGTGTGTGTGTGTGTGTGTGTGTGTGTGTGTGTGTGTGTGTGTGTGTGTGTGTGTGTGTGTGTGTGTGTGTGTGTGTGTGTGTGTGTGTGTGTGTGTGTGTGTGTGTGTGTGTGTGTGTGTGTGTGTGTGTG
>JAXIVJ010002937.1:32500-101201 GCA_036785665.1 Chirona hameri
TACATATAGAGTTTCAGGGGCGTGTTCAGGCACATGAAAAGGCGGGTGACTGGCTTGGTGATGACGATATGCCAGCAATAACGGCTCAATAGACGGTTAGCTTGTAATTATATATGCACATATAAGGCCAAAAAAGGGAATAAAATCATTTTTTGCAGAGGCGCGCTCAGGAATGGAAGAAAGGAGGTCATATTATTGCAAGGGAACTAAGAGGCATGGGCGTACAATGACATAACATGCTGTAGTTTTCGGATTAAACACGCACCACAGGCTACTCTACGAACGATTATAAGATAAAAGGCGAGTCCAGGTAGAGTAAAAGGGGGGTAAGCAATGTTAATTGAAGTTGTAAGTGAAATAGTCACTGTTGACTAGTTAGTATCATAATAGCGGATAATATACTTATCAAAAGGTATTGAGCCGCCCAGTTTGGATCCTGGATACGCCTATGATGAAGTACAACATGCAAAAAGGAACTATCTACGATCAGTAACATATGTATAGTGCTGGGTAGCAACTTGTCTGCGGTTAATATTTTTCCCAATTTTACCCCCTTTTTCACTAACCTGGTACTGCCTATGGCAAAAATATGATTTTTAGCTGTTTTTCTAATGTCGCAATCACATACCATTTCATTTCTTTAAAAAAAACATCAAAAAATGGTTTTATTACACACTTACTTCACCCCCATATTGAGTGACCTGCACACGCCTATGATTTTTGAATCTTCAAAAGCCACTGTTATATATCAATTTCCAATTCAATCTCTATCGATTCGTATTAATTGTGTTAAAATCGGTCTATAAACATGAAATCTATGCTGGATCAAAAATACCACTAAAATTTGTGGTTTTTGCCCCCCTGTTTCCCCCCTATCAAAAATTTATATTTTTTATTATTTATAAATGTAGATCGTGTTGAGGGGAACCAAACACCGTTTCATTTTTGAAAATCGGACGGGTAGATCTCGAGATCTCCGGGGGGGGGGGGGCGGAATCCGCCCCCCCGCCCTGTTACAAATAGGGGTAGCCAGGAGCCTGTTACAAATAGGGTTAAGTTGTACATATATGGGTATCATTCACGCGTTTTCGGGACAGCGATGCATTTCAAGAGTGATCATTGATTTGTATCCTCTCCTTAGTACCGACTGCGCCAGCATTGTTCATCGTCATGTTCCTCTTATTACGGTGAACTAGCGGATCCAGGGGGATGGGGGGATGACGGCCATACCCCCCCCCCCCAACGCCTGAAATCGGAGCAAAATTGACGCATTTCCTGATATGGATAAAAATATAAGCAACTTTTAATCATCAAAGTTTGTTTTAAATCACCTATTAGTGCATAAGCAAGCGAAATCCGATGAGTTTTCAGAATTGTGTGAGAATTTTTGGAATTTACCCCTCCCAACCCACCCGTATCCTCTCCCTCCAAAAAAAACTGTTCTGGATCCGCCAATGCTACGGTGGAATGACCTGAGTAGGCTACGCGCGCACTATGACAGGGCGCAGTGCTTAGAATCATCATCTGATCTGACTCCAGACTCCTGAACAGACTGGTTATTGATTTAACTTTTTTGGAACGATTAAATCATAATTAATTTTGAATTCTGATTCAATCACCGTTCGATTCACGGATACAATTTTGAGAATTGATTCCTTCCGATTCAAAGAATCAAAACAAATATTGTAATCGATTCACGTTTGATTCAACATTTAAATATATGAGGTGAATTTATGTCAAATAAATACAAATGGAAACATGCATATATATATGAGTATTACAACATTGTTACAGCAATAGATTTCAGTATAAATGAATGTAGCCACTGGGACTGCATGTATTTGCACAATTCACCAGTGTTCTTCAATCGTTCAATCTTTTGATTCAATCAGCCTTGATTTGATGCTGGTTTTGGTTCAATTACGATTCATGAATCAATCAATCTGGTGGTGAATGAATTTTGTTTTGATTCAATTAATTTTGATTGAACGATCCCAATCGATTCAATCAGTGTCGAATCAATAACCAGTCTGCTCCTGAGAGCCAATGTTTCAACCTGAAAGATAATATAATGGTATCCAATCATAGCCAAGTCTGTTAAGAGCATAATAAAGCTGGGTTGAAACCTCTACTTTCTTTAGCAGAGGATCTACATATGTCGCAGGCAAATATAGTACAGTAGTTCCGGGGATGACCGCATGACGTCGCTACTGCGCCCTATACACAATTGTGCGAGATCTTCCCCGGCGCTCGGCCGGATGGGGGATGAAATTCAGGGGAAATGAATAGTGCCATATTGTTCCCAGGTACATTGAGCACGCTGATATCATAGGGGCACCGTGATCTGCGACTAACGACACAGCCTAATGTACGTACTGCGGAACAGTATCAGTATCCGCGCCACATCACAATTAGGTATGCATTGCGGATCATTTTCTGAATGTGTCTGAAATGCCATGTGAACGACGCTCTTTAACCCTCGGCCTCGGCCTAACCCTCGGCCTACGGGGGGTTGGGTGTGTGTGTGTGTGTGTGTGGGGGGGGGGGGTCCTAAAACGTCCCTCTTGAGGTTTTCTTGAATAACTTTGTACACATGCCGCGCATCTTGCTGAAATTTTCAGTAGCTGAGTTCACAACAATTATACGTATCCTATAACAATTTGAAGTGAATACACCTCTTACTTCGTGACCCATCACCTTTTCGTCAAGGTCATGTCAGAACCCAAAAAAGCCATTGACCTGACCCCAAAAGTTACCAGTTGACCTAGATGCTCAAAATGGGATGCCTTTGGATTTGCCTTATGACAGGCACCACACTACTGTTTACGGTGTCTCTATATCTCTTTCCGTTCGGAAGTTATACTAAGCCCCCTGAACAATCGCTATTTTTGGATGTGGTCGATCTTAGGTCATTCACTTGACCTGAAAGGTCACCCGTCAACCTGAAACCTAAAAATTGCATACTATTATATTCCTCTCATGACAGGCAACATGCTGGCATGACAGGCAACATTGCATTGCTCTATGTTGCTTGGTTTGGAAGGTAACAGGGGGGTCTTTTTAGGAACGAAGGCGAGAAAAGGCCCCGTAGGACGAGGGTTAAAATAACAAACGACAACCTCGTACTTGTACAATGTCCTAAGATACATTGTATGTACTCAGTGATATAGAGTGTCTTGGAGTGATTTAGCATTCCATAGATGCTCCCAATGTTTCGTCCAGCCGATTGCTAATTTGCATGATTGCATCAGCCGCATGCTTCTGATGAAAGGAAGCTTCAGAAACAATTCTTAAATACATGCCGGGATTTGTAGCCTCATGATAATCGGTTCTTTGTTAGTCATTAAACGCTTATCTATCTCATTTTTAGCTCCATTTATGACGCGTTGTCTGCTATAGCTGAAAATCTATTGGCATATATGTGGGTCTTTTCTTTTGAATCATGTCACTAAGACATTAAACACAGCGAATTTCACCTGGAAGATTATAAAGCACTGACCTGTGACAACCTTCCATGGTGGCGTCTTCACGGTGCACTTAAAGCAGCTGGACAAAATGACAATCTACTGTTCCCTGCCTGAGACAGCAGGACCAAGACACACCTGACACACGTCACAGCACAGCTCAGAGGCAGCTGCCGTCTCAGCTGCCGTGTCAGCAGCCGGCCGGCAGCACACTGTCTCAGCAACTCACTGTCTCAGCAGCACACTGTCTCAGCAGCACACTGTCTCATCAGCACACTGTCTCAGCTGAACACTGTCTCAGCAGCACACTGTCTCATCAGCACACTGTCTCAGCTGAACACTGTCTCAGCAGCACACTGTCTCAGCAGCTCACTGTCTCAGCAGTTCACTGTATCAGCAGCGCACTGTCTAAGTAGCGCACTGTCTCAGCAGCACACTGTGTCAGTATCTCACTGTCTCATCAGCTCACTGTCTCAGCAGCACACTGTATCAGCAGCACACTGTCTCAGCAGCACACTGTCTCATCAGCACACTGTCTCAGCAGTACACTGTATCAGCAGCGCACTGTCTCAGCAGCTTACTGTTTCAGCAGTACACTGTCTCAGCAGTACACTGTCTCAGCAGCTCACTGTCTCAGCAGCACACTGTCTCATCAGCACACTGTCTCAGCTGAACACTGTCTCAGCAGCACACTGTCTCAGTAGCTCACTGTCTCAGCAGCTCACTGTCTCAGCAGCACACTATCTCAGCAGCTCACTGTTTCAGCAGTTCACTGTATCAGCAGCGCACTGTCTAAGTAGCACACTGTCTCAGCAGCACACTGTCTCAGCAGTACACTGTCTCAGCAGTACACTGTATCAGCAGCGCCCTGTCTCAGCAGCTTACTGTCTCAGCAGTACACTGTCTCAGCAGTACACTGTCTCAGCAGCTCACTGTCTCAGCAGCACACTGTCTCATCAGCACACTGTCTCAGCTGAACACTGTCTCAGCAGCACACTGTCTCAGTAGCTCACTGTCTCAGCAGCTCACTGTCTCAGCAGCACACTATCTCAGCAGCTCACTGTTTCAGCAGTTCACTGTATCAGCAGCGCACTGTCTAAGTAGCACACTGTCTCAGCAGCACACTGTATCAGTAGCTCACTGTCTCAGCAGCTCACTGTCTCAGCAGCACACTGTCTAAGTAGCACACTGTCTCAGCAGCACACTGTCTCATCAGCACACTGTCTCAGCTGAACACTGTCTCAGCAGCACACTGTCTCAGCAGCACACTGTCTCATCAGCACACTGTATCAGTAGCTCACTGTCTCAGCAGCTCACTGTCTCAGCAGTTCACTGTATCAGCAGCACACTGTCTCAGCTGAACACTGTCTCAGCAGCACACTGTCTCATCAGTACACTGTATCAGCAGCACACTGTACCAGCAGCGCACTATATCAGAACACACTGTCTCATCAGCTCACTGTCTCAGCAGCACACTGTCTCAGCAGCCCACTGTCTCAGCAGTTCACTGTATCAGCAGCGCACTGTCTCAGTAGCACACTGTCTCAGTAGCACACTGTCTCAGCAGCACACTGTCTCAGTAGCTCACTGTCTCAGCAGCTCACTGTCTCAGCAGCACACTGTGTCAGTAGCTCACTGTCTCAGCAGCTCACTGTCTCAGCAGCACACTGTATCAGCAGCACACTGTCTCATCAGCACACTGTCTCATCAGCACACTGTCTCAGCAGTACACTGTCTCAGCAGCTTACTGTCTCAGCAGTACACTGTCTCAGCAGTACACTGTCTCAGCAGCGCACTGTCTCAGCAGCTTACTGTCTCAGCAGTACACTGTCTCAGCAGTGCACTGTCTCAGCAGCGCATTGTATCAGCAGCGCACTATATCAGAACACACTGTCCCAGCAGCTCACTGTCTCAGCAGCACACTGTATCAGCAGCACACTGTCTCAGAAGCACACTGTATCATCAGCACACTGTCTCATCAGCACACTGTCTCAGCAGTACACTGTCTCAGCAGCTTACTGTCTCAGCAGTACACTGTCTCAGCAGTACACTGTCTCAGCAGCGCACTGTCTCAGCAGCTTACTGTCTCAGCAGTACACTGTCTCAGCAGTGCACTGTCTCAGCAGCGCATTGTATCAGCAGCGCACTATATCAGAACACACTGTCCCAGCAGCTCACTGTCTCAGCAGCACACTGTATCAGCAGCACACTGTCTCAGAAGCACACTGTATCAGCAGCGCACTGTCTCAGCAGCTTACTGTCTCAGCAGTACACTGTCTCAGCAGTACACTGTCTCAGCAGCGCATTGTATCAGCAACGCACTATATCAGAACACACTGTCCCAGCAGCACACTGTCTCAGCAGCTCACTGTCTCAGCAGCTCACTGCCTAACTGGTCCTCACTGGGACGGAGCTGGTCGGTGGCATGGTCCGCCCGGCCGGACCAGCGGCGCGCTACTGGCGGTATACGTTGGAGGTGGTGACAGCCAGCGCAGGCGCCACGCCGAGTCTTCCAACCGATCACGTATTCCAACAGCAGCCCAGCTTTTTCACACAGCAGCAGAGCTAACACTATCCGGAACTCAGAAGACAAGTTCATCCAACTGGTCACGCAGCAGCGGGACCGACCTGACTCAAATCTAGTTAGGCGGGTCAAAACAAACAAAGGATCCATTGAGGTTGAGTTATGTGCACTGAAAACACGTTTTGAGACCTTTTCTAGAAGCGGTTCGATAAAAGTTAATTGCGGTGTTTTAGATAACCCAAGCGAGAACGTGTTTGTATACAGACACGCATTGGAGAACCTTCAGCAGATGACAACCATAACATTTTAATCTCTAATAATTATCTAAACATGTAGGAGGACAGTTTGAAGTTGAGAAATGTCGCGAACATTAAACGGAGATGTTGCCATGAGATCTGAAAAATTAATTTCTTAGATATATTCTATGCTAACATGTCAAACGGAAGCAACAGTTCTAAAGTCAGAAGGTTATATTGGTAAACATTCACGGACATTTTCATCGCGGCACAGCGTGGCATAATGAGGCTGAGGCAGTGATTAGCGCCATAATCACTAATCAGCCGTCGCAGCGGTCTCACATAAGATTAACGGAAACGACCGTGACGCGTACAGGTTGCCGCGGACTTCACAGAATGAGTAATGGCAAGTATTCTAATTGTGGGGGGATTTTGCACAGATGAAGTTAAACAATGTGGTAATACTCGCTGGCGTGCTAGCTAATAGCTATGCACATAAAATCACCGGAGGCGTAATCGGATGCGTATCAAGCAATGGTGAAGTTTACATGGTTTTTCATTTGGAGACGCTGGATACTAAAATGGTGTCTTAACCCTCGCCCTACGGGAGCTTTTTTCCCCTTCTCCCTACGAGGGGGCGGGGGAGGTCCTAAAAGACTCCCCTGTTAACTTCCAAACCAAGCAACATAGAGCAACGCGGTAAGAACCAACATGTTGCCTGTCATGTTTGAAATCTAACCGTATGCAATTTTTAGGTTTCGAGTCAACGAGTGATCCTCCAGGTCAAGTGAATGACCTCGATCGACCACGTCCAGAACAGCGATTTTGCTCTGTCAGAAAACCTAAAAATGAGAAATTGATAAATGTAAATAAAAAGGCATGTTCCTAGACTAGTTTGGTCTCAGAAATACAGAAAAGGTAATTATTTTTTCGTATCTGGTAAAAAAAAGTAAAAAAAAGTTTTACAAAAAAATGACTTCATGAATTTATCACACTTAGGGAGCCATCACTCAGTCAAAAATAGAGATATTTCTTTGAAATTTGGTTTGAGTATTGTCCATACTCAGTTCTCTAACATATATTCCGGTGTTTCTAACATCTTTGAACACTTTGATTTTGTGGTGATTTTTCCAACAAAACTCAGTTTTTGTTCATGTTGGGGGTCAAAAACCAAAAATTTCGAAAATCCGAGATTGCCATTTTAAAGAAAATTACATTTTTTATCTTTGCTTAATTGCGTTTGCAAATTTGCTTTAAAACTCTGTTTTCTACGATTTTTAAAACATTTATCGTCTTTACACCAACATGACGTCATCAAAACATCATTATGTCCCAAATTTCTCAACCAATTTCACTGAAATTTTTCCAGCATACGTATAATTGTTTTATACTTAGCTACGAAAATTTCAGCAAGATGCGCCAAATGCCAAAAAAGTTATGCAAGAAAAACCTCAGGGGGGGGGGGGTCGTTTTAGGAGGTAGGGCGAGGGTTAAACTTTCCCCGAAGAATATCAGAATGGTTCTCCGAGATTATACGGGGTGATTTGGCAATCTCCCCCAAACCTCTAGAAGGTATCCATTGATATGGTTGTGAAATCTTAGTTAGAGAACCTTTAAGAAGGGTTCTCAGACGGAAAGGTCCAGACACGTGGTGATCGAGCGAGAGCCGGTGAGGCTCTAGAAGACCATTCGAAGTTGTCATTGTTTTTTCAGTGGGGTTAATAGGTGATTGTGATGTAATGCAGGGAGATTGTGATGTAATGCAGGGATAACCTCACTTAAACTAGAGAAGAAAATGGCAATCATACAAAATTGAATTAAAATATTAGCAAGCTTGTCACCCAGAAAAGAGAACTGGAACCTGATGCGACCTTACCTAATGTTTTGACCTAATGTTTTTATATCGGTGACCTAAGGTCAGGTCAATTTCATGACCTCCCTATTATAAGTCAATAATAGGAAAATATACAAAAGCTTCCTTTACGGAGAAATGCATCGGATCAGGTCAATTCTTTCAGAATCATGCAATTTTAGTTCATTCTTGATGACACAGATGCAATCGTTTTACGATTTATGAGACAATGGCACACCTTTTTCTTTAACGAAGCCGAATATCCATCTTCTTCGCCCAGCAGAGCAGACACCAACACCAGGGGGAGGCACCAGGGGAAAATGCCCCCCCCCCCCTGGAATCTGGCGGGAGGGGGGGGGGGGACAGTATCTCAAAATTTGTCGATTTGGGTGGGAAATGACACCCAAATATTAATAATTGTCCACTCTCACTTCCCATTTTAGGAGTGAATTTTCCACTCACAATTTATGAATTGTGATGTTGATTTTGACATAAATATTGACTAAAAATGCATGATTTCAATGAAAACTACTGCTTTTCATATTCAAAACCATTGTACCTGTTTGTACCATCACTACCATGTCTCATTTTCTACATAATTTTCCACTCTCATGGTCTTTTTTGGCTCAAATTCGGCACTCTGACACCCAAGCAAAATTGTATTTTTTGGACACTAGGGGGGGGGGGGGGAGGCATACAATACAAGCATGCCCCCCCCCCACCCGCGCGTTCCCTGCACTGAACGTAAAATCAATGATCTTAGGAGAAAACTTCATGAAAACGGAAGTTTTTTTCTCGAGTGATTGAATTTGAAGATTTGATTTGATAGACAAAACAGCACACCTGATGCAATTCAAGCAGTCCCAGTGACACTTAACCCACGCCCCTCTGGGGGGGGGGGGGGGAGAATCTGCACCCCTTCTTGATTTTCTCAATAACTTGAAAACTATGATAGAAATCAACGTGAAACTTTTAGTATCTTATGCTGCAGCAATTAAACCCACTTCTCTCACCAAATTTCCATGAAACTGATGTAGTATTTTGTGAGATAATGACGTTTTAATGACGTCATGTCATGCTATTTTTGGTGGAAAAACTATAAATGTTGGGAAAATCGTAGAAAGTAGATTTTTAAAGCAAATTGCAAATATAAAACGTCAAAAGAAAGGAAATGATATTCTCTTCAAAATAGCTATCTCGGATTTACCAAATTTGGGATTTTTGACCCCCCAAAATACAAATAAATGTTTTTCGGAAAACAAATCTACAAAATCAATTTGCGTGAATTTGAAAGTGAATTTCTTAAGTTCGAATACCAAAATAATGTGACCGGCCCAAATCAACGGGTACAAAAAAATGAGGGGTACTTTTTGCCAAGGGCGCCGCCACTTTCCGAAAGTTGGGGGGAGGGGGGGGGGGGGGGGGGGGTGGGGGGGGTGGGGGGGCGGGGGGGGGGGGGTTGGGGGGGGGGGGGCGGAGGCATTCTGAAGTCGATTATTTCCATGCAACGCTCGTAGGCGTAATGTTAAAATCCGAAAATGTTTTCGGGACACGTCCCCCCGCCCCCCCCCCCCCCCCTGTGGCGGAGCCCCTGCTGTTTGCCACCCCCTACGGAGAGAGGCTGGATCTGCCAGTGAGTCGGTCACCATGTGAAAAAGGCACAGGGACAGGGATGGACAGAAGGGTAAAATTTCCTCACCCTCAACCCGCGAATCCGTGACGATATTTGAATCTGGTGATGTTGTAGTGACAAATGTGTAGGGGAGACCGGGGTTGGATGCATCAATTTTCACATTTATCTTCTTAGCCGTCGACTCGTATACGATATTTGAAATAGGACACTTCTGAAGGAAAGGTGTGCCTTTTCCACACCAAAATACATATTCATTTTTATTCTAACGAAGTATAAATAGGTTCAGCGACAATTTTAAGACAGCTCTGCAAGTGATGCATTTAACCCCGCTGCCGGGGCAGGTTGCATCTACCCCCTGGAACGTATAAAATGAATGGCAAACAGTCGCTGACATTGAAAAGTTTTGTTATTGGTCACTGTATTATATATAAATTATATTCCTTAGTATATTATATTTAAACACCATATTATTTCTTTTACCATATGCCGAGATATCCTTTCAACATTAGCACGTGCTTTTGGGAAATGCTTTCGGCCCGCTGCGGCTAGTGTTTTTTTTTATTTTTTTATTTTTTTTAAATGTAGTCCGAATGTTTTGTATGGATGGATTTCCGAGGTCAGGACCCGCGCTAAGCAGAGCTTGTTGTGCAGGTTCTGACCTCACCACCCGATCGCGCATTTCCTGTTGGCCGGCAGAATTTAGAGACGAAAGTTTTACGTGCCCGACATACCTGGACACGGTCCGCCCCGCTCACTGACGTCACCTGACCTTGAGTGCGACCGCCGCCACCGGCCGCAGGTCATCCCAGTCAGGAGCAAATAGCGAGCGCCGAAGCGACTCGAACCCGGGGTGCCACTACCGGGATAGGTCAGAAGTCCAGCGCTCTCCCACTGAGCTACAGGGGCGAACTACAGGGGCGAACAAAGTGTTGAAGGTATCTGGGAAACGATTTGGCCCGGGGCATTTTTTTGTTTCCCAGACAGTTATTTAACAGAATATTCAGAGCGGAAGTGCCAAAATCACACATACATATTTGCTATATTTATGATTACTGGATTTGTCGAATAAACCCTGTGAATCGCCTGTGAACACACATACATATTGATGCGCATATTATTCGGATATCTGACGCCAATAACATGCGGCAAAACGAAATCGTGTGCAGACAATTCATAGCACTGCGTAATGATACTTGTCTACTGATTTGATTATGGGCACAGTTTGTGATTCTTTTGGAAGTGGTTGGCGACTGAAAGCATGCAATGAAAGGTGATCGCTTCATAGTGCCCGCTATTACCCTTCCTTGCTTCAATCGATAGAAGGGCACACGAGTAAGGTGAGTTTCGTTTTGCACCACTCCAGAAGATTGACACTGTTCTGTTCTTTGCAGTGCTCTTGAAGTAGTTTGATCCGTCGCTTCATTATTTTTCCTCACAGTAGAGTATCTGAATCGCGACTGGATTCTATTAGCTTTCTTCTTCTCTCTTATCGTGTTTCTCTTTTCTTGGACGTCTTGATTATTGGACATTCGGAAACCCAAATGCAGAGAAAAAGGCCTTTATATACGAATGTCACTGTGCGTACCTAATAGGCTTGATATGGCCATAGGCTTGATATACTTGAAGTTCAATAGATCCAATCTGTAAAAGAACACAGTACATAAACGGCATATGGTAGACAAAATACCTCCCTTGGGCCGGCAGTTTGTTTAAGTCCTTGGTCATCCTGAAATTTTTGCACTCTCCCTACGGGCTCGTGCAAAAATTTGTCAGACTGACCACGGACTTAAACAAACTTTTCCCGGCTCCGGGAGGTATTATATATTACTACATATTCCACGCTATTAATTAATGTTCGTTATTTATGTCATATTAACCTAACATTGCAACCTTCTCCTTCACAAACGATTCAACCTGCCCCATGCCCACTTTGATTTGTTTTGAACCCATAAAATGGTGGAAGTTTAAGCAGTTCAGACAAGATCTCCTATCGTTTAACGCCAGAAGCATATGCCAAGGTCTACGGAAGTATATGAAGTATACGCAGTCGGCCGGTGACCGCGGGCGAGGTCGGGTCGTACACGCGCCGCTCCGCCCCACCACGTGGCGTGGCAAGAGTGTGCGACCGATTTGAGCAGTGAAGCCGGTGACTTTTTGGGGACTTATTTAGTGAACAAGATGGTTGTGTAAGTCCCAGCTTTTGGTGCGTGGAGCCTGCAACTGCAACGGAGCCTCATTGACGCGCGTGTCATGTCTGATCATGCTGCGCCGCGGTCTGCCGGTGCGGATGGAGACGGTGCCAGTGCAGTGATGGACCAGCAGATCAACGTTGAACTCGGTATCGGTGAACGCAATTCGGTCAGTGAACTGGTGAAAACCTACAGTGATCCACCCAGTGAAGGACATAAGCGCGACCGCTCTGAATCCGGAGACTTAGCACCGGCCGGCAAGCGCGGCGCCAGGGAGTGCAGCGGTGAGCCTGGACGCAGCACATCATCAGCGTTGAAAGGCAGGAACTTTAAGGAGCACCTGGACGACGCAATCGAGGGACTGGAGAGCCGCATCACTCTGTCGATCTCCAAAGAACTCCACGAGTTCCGCGAGTCGCTCACAGCAGCGATCGACAAGCTGAACGACCGGGTGAAGGATTTAGAGCGACATGTGGAGGAGAGGGACGGCGTCATCGAGGAGCTGACAGACGAACTGCGAGAGTCAAGGTCGGAAGTTTCTGCTCTCCAGAGTCGCGTGGAAGAGGCCGAGATTAACTCGCGCCTACCGTGTCTTGTCCTGTCCGGCGCGGCCATGGCGTCCCGACGCGTGCCCCGCCTGGAGCCGCCTCTGCCCGCGCAGACAGCGCCTGCGGCGGCCGAATCTCGGCCGGCCGCGTCTGCTGTGCCGGCTGGCCCCGGTCAAGGCCAGACCGCCGTGACGTCACAGCCAGCTGATCGCCAGGTCGGCAGGGACGGGGCGAGTCCGGGCGTGTCAGCCCAGGCTGCTGGCGCTGACAGGCGTGATACCCGAGGCCCGGGTCGGCCGGCCGCGCGTGGCGGCGGCTGGGAGGAGCGTGAGGACGTGAACGCTCTGATCGTGAACACTCTTTAACCAGTGCTTGTCGGGGCTGAACCTCTCAGCAGCTGATATAGATCGTGCGCATCGTCTGCCAGGCCCCAACAATCGTGTGATTGTTCGTTTCCTGCGTTCGGGGCAGGGCAGTATTCGCGAACAAGTGATGACGCGACGTCTTGAGCTGCGCGGCAGGGATCTCTTCGTGAACGAGTCGCTGACGAAGCTTCGGAGCCTGATCTTCCGGTCCCTTCTGGCCGCCAAGCGCGACAAGAAGTTATACACTGTGTATTCGCGCGGCGGTCAAGTCTACTTCAAGGAGAAGCAGCACGGTGTGGGGATGAGAGTTGACTCACTGCAGCGAGTGCGCCAGCTGGGGTACACCGTGAGCGAGCGCTGAGGTTTACCGAGTGCCACGTTCTCTGGGAGACTCGAGTGGTGACGGTCTCAGTGATGACCGACTCGGCATACCGTCACAGCTGCTTCTGGCCGAGGTGAGACTTGAGCTGAGCCAGTTTTTCTTCTATGGAGCACCGACTGCTTTCCGAGGTAAAGTTGCGAGCTTCATGACAACTGTGTTCTGAGTTTGAGTTATCGCGTTATCTTCAGTAACATATTGTTTAAGTTTTGCTTTGCTAGTAACTGCGTGTGATGTCCTGGTGCAGCTAGAGTGCACTTACCATCGTCAGACTGTTGATTGTGTTATTTGCTGTGTTTGAGCCTATCACGATATTGAGTGATCACTGTTGATTGCACCCGCGTATAATTGTTTTGTTGAAGCTTGCTAATAGCATGTATATTATATATTGTCGTGGCTTGGCTCAGAAGGCGTCTTCGTCTTTAAGTTTAGAGGTCCCGTGATCTGGTGGTGCACACTTCCTGATACTACTTCCTGTTACACTAGATATAGATAGCGTTCGTTGCTTAGTCACTGTCGGCACGAGTATTGCGTAAGCTGTTCCGATTGTATTTTTCACTACGTTTCCGAAAATTAGCATTTATAGATGTTGCAGGCTCCGCGTACCTGTTTTTCTTTCTTTGCCATAACGTTTGGTTCGTCTTTTTTGTTTTACATAACTGCACAGACCCTCTCGCACACGCACGGACATCTCTCGCACAACGCACGCACAGGAATATACGCACGCACAAATGTGCACGCGCACGCGCACAGGCACAAGCACACGCACACACGGCGTCAGGCACGAGCTCACAACATTCCTGCCTTCAATCTGCTTGTATACATGTTTTCCATTTCCAGGTGTGAACGAGGTTCACACAGTTTAGTTCGAAATGACTGAGTTAACATTAACATCAATGAACTGTAGAGGCCTGGGTGATTTAAAGAAGCGTAGAGACGTTTTGCATTTCATGAAAAACCAAAGCTATGATATTTTGTTTCTTCAAGATACCCATCTTACTAAAGAGTCGATTCCTTATTTTAACAGCTTGTGGAAAGGGAAAAGTTACCACTCATGCTACACGAGTCGCAGTCGAGGGGTATGCATCATGATTAAGAATAGCCTACAGCATGAACTCATTAAAGTTAAACACTCCGACTGCGGAAATTTCATTATCGTTGTATGCAAATTAGGTACACAAACCTACTTAATGGCTAACATCTATGGTCCTAATGACGACGATCCCAATTTCTACCGCACCCTTGCCAATCATTTGGAGTCATTTCAAACCGATCATACGATTATAGGAGGAGATTTTAATTTTGTAATCGACCCTAAAGTTGATTCATTCAATTACGTTCGTGAGTATAATATAAATGCAAAGCAAGTTTTCTTGAATTTCACAAATGATAACACGTTAGTAGACATATGGAGAGTACAAAATCCGAATAGGTTAGAATACACTTGGTCGAGAAATAATCCTCTAAAATGCGGTAGATTAGACATGCTTTTCGTAAACGCTCAACTTATATCATCTGTGTGCGACGTGATAATCAAACCAGGATATAGGACAGACCATAGCCTAGTGGTAATGACAATGAATGTAGGAGAAGTAGAAAAAGGTCCTGGAATTTGGAAGATGAATGAATCCGTTCTGCGAGATTCCGAGTATATAAACCTTATAGATATGACCATAAAAAGCACCGTCTTTCAATATGCAATTCCCTTATACAATGAGGAATACGTAAATAACGCTAGTAATTATCCTGATATACAATTAACAATCGAAGACGGCCTGTTCTACGAAACACTTATCATGCTTATTAGAGGTGAGACTGTGAAATACTGTAAGAGAAAGGCTCGCAATCGACGAATGAAAGAAAAAGAACTACTCAATAAAATACAATCAGCATATACCTTATTTACTAACGACACATGTGATGTAAATGAGCAATTTCTACACATAGCTAAGGAAGAATTAGAAGAACATAGGAGACCATACATAGAGGGCTTAATTGTACGGTCAAGAACTCAATGGCATGAGGAAGGAGAAAAAAGTTCAAAATATTTTCTATCATTGGAGAAAAGAAACGCATCTAGAAAATCCATACAGTACATACAAAACGAAGGCCAAACAATCACAAAATCAAACGCGATTCTGTCACTTTTTACTCAGACATTTCAGGATAAATATTCTGTACCGCAGGTAATCGAGCCTGACTCAATTTTCATCCGGAGTAACGTCAGAGAAACATTGAATGAAAGCGAAAAATATGCGTTAGATACAGATGTAACCCTTCAGGAACTAACTTCAGCACTGCAGGGCATGAAAAAGGGCAAAACTCCTGGCAGTAATGGGTTTACTGTAGACTTCTTTCGATGCTTTTGGAAACAGTTGGGTGTATTCTTACACCGAGCATACATATTCACTTCGTTACAAGGAGTAGCACTGCCAACACATCTAGAAAGCTTAATAACTTTAATACCAAAAGCAGGACGACCAGGCTACTCACTCAAAGGATGGCGTCCAATATCCCTTCTGAATGTCGATTACAAAATTATTTCAACTGCCATCGCCAACAGGTTTAAGAAAGTTGTTAATCGGATTATTAGTCCATCGCAATCAGCCTACATCAAGGGGAGATATATCGGTGAGAATAGTCGACTTGTGTATGATGTGATATCACACGTGAATCAACATGATAAATCAGGTTTAATTATGGCAGCTGATTTTGAAGCAGCTTTTGAGACTGTGTCGTGGACATACGTGAGAGCAGTTCTAAAAGAAATGAATTTTGGAAATAAATTTATCGCGATTATCAATACAATGTACTTAAACCAACATAACTTCGCTCGCATTCTCCTGAATGGCTTTTTAGGTGAAAAAATACATATGCATAGAGGAATAAGACAGGGTGACCCAGTTTCTGGATACTTATTCAACATATCCGTAGAGATACTGGCAAATCAAATAACAAATTCCGATAAGTTAACTGGTATTCAATTTGGTATCAATACAGAAGTTCGCATCAGCCAATATGCGGACGACACCATTTTGTTTCTAGACGGCTCTGAACGCTCTATTAATGGGGTAACCGAGGAGCTCTCAGAATTTTCCTCACAATCAGGACTGAAGCTCAATTGGGAAAAAACATCATGTTTGCCACTTGGTTTGCTGAGTCAACCACAAAGTTCGGAAAACAGTTCAGAAGATAAGCTCAAATGGGTAAGCGAAATTAAAATTCTAGGAATATACTTTAAATGCAATATTATCAATATAACAGAGCTCAATTTAGAGAGAAAGCTCATACTTTTAGAAAACGATATTAAGCAATGGAAAAGACGTTATCTCACTCCTCTAGGGAAAATTACAGTCATAAAGGCCCTGCTACTCTCTAAGCTTGTCCATCTTTTCATGGCCTTACCGAATCCATCTCAAGCTTACATAAAGAAGATTGAACGAATGTTGTACAGTTTCTTATGGAATAACAAACCGGACCTTGTTAAAAGAATGAAAGTGATTCAGAATCAAAAATTTGATGGCCTCCAAATGACTGATTTAACATCATTCATTCACAGTTTGAAATTGTCATGGCTAAAACGGTTAGTCAATTCTACGGCTGTTTGGACAACCGTTACAAAGCTAGAACATTTAGACCCATTTAAGCTGCTTACGTATGGCACGGCACAGCTGATAGTGGTAAAGGCGCAAATGAAAAATGAATTCTGGAGTGATGTGGTGAAATCTCTTATCCAATTAAATAAAATGCTGAGCCTTCAACCAGAAAACATCATGAGAGAGCAGATATGGTTCTCAGACTATACAAAATATAAAACTTCCATTGTCCCGCAATGGAATGATCGAGGACTAAGATTTATTGGTGATCTTTTTAATACAGATAATGGAAATATACTGTCACGAGAAGAAATAAAAGTGCAATACCGAATCTCAATGACATTCCTGTGCTACGAATCATTAATCCGTAGCTTACCTAATAACGTCAGAAACGCAACACACATTTCATTCGAAAGACCGAATATTCCATTCAAGTTGCAATTTTTCTTCAATAAGCCAAATATCACTAGATATTACTATTCACTATTAATAAATGCATTGAGGAAGAAATGTGACACTACTGATGCAAAACCCAAGCAGAAATGGAACCGTGATATCGGATTCCATCAAGAAGGGAGTTTGATGCATGTTAAAAAGGCTACGAAATCCGTATATTTACTTTACCTTCATTACAGAATTATAACCAGGATTATCACAACTAATAAGTTTCTATTTACTATCAAGATATCCGACAACAGCACTTGTACATTTTGCGCGCGCGACACTGAAACAATAACTCACTTATTCTGGCAGTGTCCAGTTACACAAGCATTTCTACAGAATATAAAGAGAAAACTGTCCACTGAGTACCAAATACATTTTCACCTCGGTGAACAATCGTGGTTCTTCCCACAGGAAACAGATGCACTTCGAACACTATTGATCACCATAGCAAAAACAGTCATTTACAGATCTCGCAATGCTGGCAAAAAACCGGAAGCCTCTCATATGATGAACTTATTAAGAATGGAAGCAGAAAAAGAACAACTTGCCAGCATGCTTAAGAACAAACCTGATAACTTCGAAAATAAATGGAAAACATTAAAGCGTATCCTCCAGTAATTATTTTTGCGCACGTGCTCGCTCGTGTCCTGACGCCAAACGCCCATAATCACAACCACAAGCACAACACAGACATACACACATAAACATTTACATACACGCACACAACACGCACATGCACACACTACTACTACACTACTACACACACACACACGCACGCACACGGGCACACACACATACGCACGCGCGCGCGCGCGCGCACACGCACAAGCCTCTTTTGTACATGTACTTGACTGCTGTGGGGTGAGTTGATTATGTTTAGGCTTATTTAGGTGAGTTGATTATGTTTAGTTTAGGCAGGCTGCTTTGGTGCGAGTCGGAGGGATGAAGCCGCGAACCGTAGAGAGACGGTGCAGTGCTGGTCACGACTGTGTGCAGTGCGGTTTGTGTTGGTCTGTGTGTGTGTGTGTTGATTTAGATATGTGGGCATTGAATAAATTATCCCTTTGGTGGGACAAACAGAAAAAAAAGTATATGAAGTATATGAAGAAGTATATATTTCACTACACCTGAAGTTGCAAAGAGTCTACTGATTTTTTATTTATTGGCAAATATTAATTTTCTTCCCCAAAAATCACTCTTTCGGCGTCTGTCAGATCGGCCAACTTCTAACAGCGCTCGTTTCACCGTTGCAAGGGGCGCTTGCGTATGCGCGTTTCTTGTAGACCCACTGACATTTCCATCTCATGGGTAGTTTTGTAGTTATAAGCTCTGATGCATTCAACCCGTGATGCATTTAGCCCCGGTATCCCCTACTTTGCTTCTTTTTAGAAGGAACAAATATTGGAGGCTGAAGCCCAAAATTAAGTGCCTGAAATCCGAGGAGAAACTCAAATTTAGGGTAGGTTAGGTTTTAGCGGAGCGGTTGGGCCCTATCAATCACTTCCGTAAAACGACCTTGATGGGGCTACTCAGCAAAGAAGCCCGCTTGTCAATCGGACGTGCGGTTGCAGAAATATGAGCTTCTCCAAAAGCTGGCGGGCATGACACGCTGATTTATAATATACACTTCGGAAATAGGCCGCCCGGCCCACGCGGGACTGCTGCCACGGCGGCCCGGCCCGCCCGGGACTGCTGCCACGGCCGCCCGGCCCACCCGGGACTGCTGCCACGGCCGCCCGGCCCACCCGGGACTGCTGCCACGGCCGCCCGGCCCACCCGGGACTGCTGCCACGGCCGCCCGGCCCACCCGGGACTGCTGCCACGGCCGCCCGGCCCACCCGGGACTGCTGCCACGGCCGCCCGGCCCACCCGGGACTGCTGCCACGGCACGCTGCCCACGCTGCCGTCGCGAAAAACGCGAACAAATCAACTCATAGCGAAAAAAGAAAAAAGGAAAAAATCACAAATAAAAAACTTACCAAAACGCATGCCGTGGAACTACGTGGAGCTACCTCTAGACTACGTTCGTTTGAACGCTTCGCGTTCTCACTCACTCCGTCTGAATCATTGCGAAAGAAGGAAAACATGACGTCATGACAACGTCATAGACATGACATGAACAAACATGACGTCATGAAAACATGACGTTCTGGCGCGTCCTGTGACCGACACCGGCATCAGAGCGACTTGATTTTTTGCCGTGGATCGTCACAAAGCTTGAAGCTGTCTTGTGTGCAAATTTCACCGTCATCAGTGCTGCCGTCTGTGCTGTGCGTGTGGCTAAAGAAATGAGGACACACACACAGACAGACGTACGGCTCGAAAATGAGTGATTTAGATAACTGTGCTTTAGATACGTGCGTATAGTTGCATCATATGCACATTCACATTCGCGTGCAAATTCGTGGACCCTTTTGTTTGTGCTCAAAATGTATATATTGAGCTGCTGATCAAGAAAAACATGTTTTCTAAGAACGCCGTCTAGTAGTATTTAAGTTACTAGCATTTATATGACTTGGTATAATTCAATAGGCTGACTAAAGGAAAACAAGCGGACCCCTACACATTTGCTTAAACACTCCAGTTAGATAAAGAAAATCATGTTCATTACAAAAATCATAGTGATTAAGAACACTGTCCACCAGTTTTTACTTTTATGTTGATTTCAGAGTTTAAGTTCATCCAAGGTCATCGACAAAAAGGTGGCCAAATAACTCACTTTCGAGGCCTGAGTGGCTGCCTAATTAATAATTTATATCTACCCATGTCTCAACTCCAATATATCATAGCGCATTCAACAACTTCTCAATATACGAGCCCATTTTAGCGTTCTCACACGCACGTGTGTATTGAGTTCCTAATAGCAGCCTGCATATACAACTGTACATTCGTATGCACTTTCGCGGACCCTTTTGTTTTTGTTTAAAATGAGCACACATATTGCTCTTGAGCTGTTGATTATGCAAAACATATTTGCTAAGAACTCCGTCCCGTATTTTTAAGTTATTGTCATTTTTGTCAATAGCCTATGCTTAGCGCGGGGCCTGACCTCGGAAATCCATCCATTCAAAACAATGGGAATATTTCTTTAAACAAAATAATAATATGATACAACTATACGCACGTGCTTTAGATATCTAAGCCTGCCCGCCTGCCTTGGCACTGCCTTGGCAAAGCTTTTCTTTTTCCTTTATGAAGCAGCTTCCAAAAAAGACTACCATATTCATACGGAGACGACGCATTGAAGACCATCGGAGTTCGGACGCAGAGTACTTATATCAATAAGTAGGTTCAAGTTTGGCGACTGCCATGGCTATGTCACGCCTGGTTCAAACTATAATAAACTAACTATATTACCACATCAACTATTTCCGGTATGCTTTTTGGAATAGTTTTCATTTTTTCTAGAATTTCAACAATATAGTAGGATATGGTACACATCGGAAAATATCTGAAAAGAAAATGAATTATATTTAATTCGATTTTGTGTGTATTTGAATACAAATCATATTTCAAGTTCATTGGTACATCAACTTTTTTTTGAAAAATGTTTATAAACACCATTTTAGCGATACATCACAATTAGTCAGCTGTAACAGAATTTGCATTCAGGCCGGACATTTCGAAGCACCAGGCCGCCGCAGGGACAGCCGGCCGGCGGTGGCAGCCGGCCGGCCCCGCGGTGGTACAGTTCTGGCAAGGCGTCGCAGCGGTTCTCACCAACTTGCGGCCGGCGCGGCGGCGGTGGTGTACAGCCTTTGACAGCGGGCCCACCACTCCGGCGCGCCGTTTTGGCGGAACATGCCTCCACTCGACCGATAATTGTGGACGATTGGAGTTTCCCAGGTAAAATCGGAGGCCATTCCAGGAATCTTTAAGAAGCCAGCTTCCCATTGAGCATAAATACTTGTATCCATCTTTCTTAGATAATAATTTAAAGGGGGGTAACTACCAAGCCACTTTGCATTGCCTTAAACTGTGGAGCGGGATTCGACTGCCATGGTGACGTTACGGCTACCAAAAAAATTGCGCCTCCCCGATCGGACGTTTTGGATCTGGGGACCGTTCTCATAAGTAAACTCTGAGCCCTGTTCGGCTGCCGGCTCTCACGCTAGCCAGTGCTAGTGGGCTCGCAGGTTGCCTAGCAACGTGCGATTGACCAATCAGGAGCGAGCAAACGATGACGATACGCGCACAGTTTCATGTACGCGTGCCCCCTTACGTGACGTCACGTGCTCGCGCGCGAGCGGCATTCCAGCGATTGAAAAAGAGCGCTAGCATGGCTTGCTAACGGGTTTGCTCGCCGGTGTTCGGCGGCCGCGAGCCGACGTCACTCATTATGACGACACTGCCCTGTGTGACGTCGGTGAGCGCTCTCGCGAGAGCCGGCCGCCGAACAGCGCTCAGGATAACTAGACAAACGGGTACGGTTATATGGTAGCAGCGCTTCATCGGCATATATGGCGCTTATGAGACTTTCAGTAAATCAATTATAAAATGAGTGTTGATTTGTTATTTAAGTGACGTCATGTGATTAAACACTTTTAGTATGCGTATATTTTTATTCTTATGTAATTTTTTTAAATATGTTTAGCACTAGGTAAATCGTTTTTAATTGCAATTAGGTATCAAAATTACCAAGGCGGCTTTTTTCCTAAAATGACGTAATTTTATTGAATTTGAGCATTGTAAAAATCACCAAATTGTTTTTTTGAGAATAACTTTTGACAAAAGCATGATATAATAAAACCGATTGAGCCATTGTGTTTGTCTCGTCGAGACGCATCAAAAAATATATTATATGAACTAGTTAAGTTATATCCAAAAATTGACCTGACCTGAGATCAGGTCAAGGTCAACTTTAACATTAAATGATTGGTCTCGACAAGCAAAATGCAATGGTGAAAACATCATTGCTCTACCTTGATTTGGTAAAGAGTTATGTAAGCAAAACCATACGTGACCTGGGGGTCACCTGAGTTGACCTCGTAGAGGTCAAAGAACAGAAATGTGACATGGGGTTTTGTAGTTGACACAGATATGGTGAAAACTGGTCAAATTTAGCCATTTCCTATGGATGTATACGTGTTTTCATTGACTTATAATGGGGAGGTCACGAAATCGACCTGACCTTAGGTCACCGGTATGAAAAATTCGAGATAAACAAATTGTAGGTTCTTATGGCCTGATAACATCCTATGAGTTCCAGACTGTTCGGTCAACCACTTTGGCTGTTGCACGACCGCAAACATGTTTGGAGGTGGGGTCACTTGACTTGACCTGGTGACATGACCTGGGATGATCCGAGGTAAAGAATTCCGCACCATGTGGATAATTGATGCTAAAACAGCTGTGCTAATTTTGGTGGCGCTGCGCGTGACCGTTTTTCCGCTATTCATAACAAACTTGAGGGGGATGGTGGAAGAAATCAGTCCCCGGCAGTGCGCATGCAAGGGAAACATCCTTTCACATAAGACCATATTTAACATGTTTCCGTACAAACTACAGGCAAAGCAGACCCTGATATCAAAAGACAATGGATGTGGATTTTGCATGGTTTGCTTACTTTTTCCTATCATTGCTAACTCATCGCTCAATCGAGTTTGCATTTTGCTCAATATCACTGAACCTCCCATAGCGTTAACATTGATGAAGGGAGAAAAAATAAAACTTCACGCTTCGGTGACGTCACCAAAGCATGAAGCTGCCAATCCCTTGACTGGGGGCCGAGTAAACTCATAAGCAGGGTCTCATAAGTGCCTCGGATTCATAAGTTTGGATCTCATCTTACGGTGTTGTGGTTATACGTTTTCGCCGCATAAAGAGGTAGGTAGGAAATCATTGTGATATTTATGTATTTATAATGATAAAGACTGCATGGAGATTCACATGTTCATGTTCTTCAGCTCAGCTAGCAACTTCATACTTTAAGTGTAATCTACTTCAGATCAGGCTCCTAGAATTGCTTTGGAGCTGGGTTGCGGAGTGGAAAACTCTACTAAAAATAAGTATAAAGAGTGGAAAATTAAACCAAAAAGCATATGTACCAGGCTTTATCACCCAATTACCTGCTCACCAAATTTAGTTATTACCTATGCCAATTCTTACCTGCCTTTCTATCCACAGGCTGTCCCTATCATTACATCCATAAATCAGTATCAGGTTTCCAATTATCCAATACATTTTAAAATAAGGAGTGGAAAATTCACAGTAAAACTCAGGAAAAAGAGTGGAAAAATAGTATCCATACGGTGTCAATTTCCACCCAAATTTCCCAATGCTAGGACACTGCTTCAGATCCAGTGTCCCAAAATTCAATTTTGCTTCGGTGTCAAGACTGCACTCTGCAGCAGACTGGTTATTGATTCACCTTTTTTGGAAGGATTCAATAAAGATTCATTTTGGAATATGAATGATTCAGTCACCGTTTGATTCATGGATAACCATTTTGAGAAATTACTCTTTCTGATTCAAGGAATCAAAACATTTTTTTATCAAATCACGTTTGACTCACCATTGAAATAGCATTGCACAGTCTTCTTTATTCAATCAGCCTTGTTTCTATGTGGGTTTTGATTTAATCATGATTCATGAATACAAAATCTGGTGGTGAATTGATTCTTCTTTGATTCAATGGATTTTGATTGAACGATTCTAATCGATTCAATCAGAGTCAAATCAATAACCAGTCTGCTCTGCAGACTGGTTATTGATTCACTTTTTTTGTCAGGATTCAATCACAATTCATTTTGGAATATGAATGATTCAGTCACTGTTTGATTCATGGATAACCATTTTGAGAAATGATTCTTTCTGATTCAAAGAATCAAAACTTCTTTTGATCAAATCATGTTTGACTCACCATTGAAATAAATAAATACCATATGAATACAAAATCTGGTGGTGAATTGATTCTTCTTTGATTCAAGGGATTTTGATTGAACAATTCCAATTGATTCAATCAGAGTCAAATCAATAACCAGTTTGGACTCAAGAGTGGAAAATTCTAGCAAAAAAAGACTGAAAATGGAAAATCATGTAGGAAATGATACAATACCTATTGATTTCTGTTTTTGATATGAAAATAAGTTTTTGCTGAAATCATATATTTTTAGACAATGTTAATGTCAGAATCAATATCACAATTCATAATTTTGGAGTGGAAAATTCACTCCTAAAATGGGGAGTGAGGGGAAAATTATTCACATTTGGGTGTTATTTCCCACCCAAATTGATTTTTGTTTTGGGACACTGTTCAGATCAGTGAGGTTGAGGTTCAGATCATAATCTGCTTGTTTGTTTGTTTATGGGTCAAGAACGTAGCCAGGATTTTTCTTGTGGGGGGGGGGGGGGGGGGGGCACGTCAGTGGTAAAAACAAATTTAGCTCCTCAGCCATTGTTGACCAGGGGGTAGGTGGGGGTCGGGTGGGGTTGTCAGAGAGTCTCATTTTATCTAGTGTAAATTTGTTTTGCTCAGGGGGGGGGGGGGGGGGGGGCATGACCCACATGCCCCCTGGCTACATCCCTGGTCAAGAATCATATCCTCTTGGGACCAAGGCGTCTTGTGACTTAGTCTTTTGTTGTCAGTTTTTTAGTCAATTTGGCATGATGCGCACAACATCCACTGTCAGTGACAAATGCCACACAAGTGTCAATCTAAGGCTGTGTTCTTTTGTGTGAGGATCCTCAAGAACTGTGTATGGAGCCTCAGGCTATGAGCTGCTGCTGACGTCTGCATGTCACTGTATTGTGTTATCAGTTATGTACTGTGTGGCTTGTGACACAGTACAGTTGAATGCCCTGGAGCATGACATCACGCCTTCCCCATAGCTTCCTATCCCCCTGTTGCCAACTGGGCAACAGGCCATCCTCACAATCCTCATGTCGCAAAGAACACTGCCTAAGTTAGGCAGGGAGGTAGGTTAACCCGCACACTGCAGGGGGTTTGCACCGAACACGATCTGCAGGGGGGGGGGGGGATTTCCGCCCCCCCCGTGAGATCTCAAAAACTACGTTACGTAGCAGCAAGCGGGAAAAAAAACTCCTATATAGCTTCATACAAGTTATATCAAAAGTATTTCAGTATTTGTTTAGGTCAGGTCAAAATTGAGGTCACCAGGGGTCATCAAATGTCAATTTTTTCTCTCTCCTGTTTTAGGACTTCGCTCCAGAAATTCCCATATATCTCGGGAACTGTGCTAGCTATAAACAAACGGGAAAAAGCGATCGCCAGTCATTGAAATTTGCACTCGACAAGGTTTTCTCAAATTTGATTTCAGGACAATATTTAGGCTCCAGAGGTAAAAAAGGGAAAATGTTTTTTTTTTTGCCAAACAGTTTTTCGCTAATAACTTGTAATCTAATAAAGCTAACGGAACACTGTTTACGCCATTGTGGTTTACTCGTCAAGGCGCTTTGAATGATATACATGGTGCTCTTGTTGGTCAACTCAAAAATTCGACCACAGTTCACGTGACCTTGACCTGAGGTCAAGACCCAATTATGTCATGTTGCATATAGAGAGACGTGTATCGACCAGACAAACACATTTATGTCGGTTTTACTCATCTATCTTCATTATGTCGCGAGTTATTGATAAACAAGTGATGGTGAACTCAGATGACCTCAAATGACCCCATAGGGGTCACTGAAAAAAAACTTACACTTGGATCATCAAGAACATCCTATAATAACATGATCCAGGAGTAATTGGACTAATAGCATGTATATTCTTGAAATAGGATACATTTTAATATTTCCCCATTGACTTATTATGGGGAGGTCACGAAATTAACCTGACCTTAGGTCACCGATATACAAATTCCGAGATATAAGAATTGTAAGTACTTATGCCCTCATGACACCCTGTAAGTTTAAACTAATCGGTGAGAAACGCTGGCTTTGGCACAACTGCAAACTTTTTGGAGATGGGGTCACTTGACCTGGTCTGGTGATCTGACCTGAGATGATCCGAGGTCATTTTTTCAAAGTGTGCGCAATTGATGTCCTAACAGGTTTGTCAAAACCCGGCGGCGCTGCGCGCCGCAGTTTTTTCGCTATCTGAGATAAGTTAGTAACGGAGTAGCGGAGTAACGGAAGTTGCCCACCACTGGTGGTAGGTACCTGTATCAGAGCTTTACTGCGTTGGTTTGGTCTACATCACCTATAGCATGCCAATGTTGGTATTTTTACATTTCTGTTGTTGCAGTCATTTACCATATATGTCAAAACAATTACATTATGCCAAAGGGAAAAATATTCCCAAATTCCATGTTTTTGTTTTTCATTAATTTGCGGTGTATGGGCGAGCATTTCACAGCATTTCACCCCAGCATTTCACATCACATGTGCAAATAATTTTAACTTTTGAGATGATTGTAAAACAAATTTAAGCCTGGTCTCAGACCTACGGAGAGACCAGACCTAGAGTGCTCAGACCTACTTGGCCATGATCTTCCCAGCTCTCTATGTCCTTGGCCTTGATTGCTACATTGTGTCCTTGGCCTTGATTGCTACTTTGTGTTGTGCCGAGGTATGTCACCAGCCACAAGTCTCTGAAAGTATCCTAATTGAGTTGCAGAGGCAAATTATTTCAATCACAATGTTAATCTTTTATTGTTTTTAAGATTTCCAGTATATGGGTATTCTAGCAAGGAGTTTTAAAATGAGTTTCATAATGAATGTCAATTTTAAATTGTTATTTTTCACAGAGAAAATGTTTAATGTTTGTGTTTGTTGGACTACTACAAATCTAAACATCTGGACATTGTATTTTTCAAGTAGGATTTGTCCTATTTAGAAAAACGGTTCCATGCCAGCACACCAAAGTTCAATGCACTTTCAACGCCTTTTCAACGGAGATGGCGTGTGGCCCGGATAATTTCTTCGGGGTCTTCGGAGTTAGCCAACTCTTGTGCAGCCTTCAGCCGGTCCAGGCTTAACAGGATTACTTTCTTAGCTCCGCCAGTCACGGACAGCAAAGCCAGTAGCCTAGTGATGATATGCATGGTCTTCTAACGGTCCTCAGCCAGTCAGTCAGACGACAGATCACTTGACTGCAGAACTTCAGCCATGTTCCAGATGGGTTTGGGGGTCGAACTTTGGTCTCATTGGTTACGAATCCTTGGAAGAACCTCTCAAATGCGTTATTCTAGCTATATATCATGTGCTGAATATAAAACATTGCCAAAGCTCTCGTTTTAATTTCGATTTCGCCCAAAATTTATTAATGGAAAAATGATCCACGTCTAGTGATATTAAAAATAGGACGCATTTTGCCGTTGGGCGCGAGGAGCCTCAGCTCTCACTGACTGTGAAGGCTACGATACGTGTAGGGAATACAATATTCAACAATTTCGAACAATGCTTTTAAATTTGCACGTGCTCCTCTTATTTTTACTATATGTACTTTCAATTTTAAAGTTGTCATTCTTTATGAAACACCCCATATATCAAATGTTTTTTGTTTTGTTATTTCATGGAAGCATTTAACATTGTGATGTTTGTTCCAGTTGTTTTTCCTAGACTTTATCAAACATTTCTCACACATGGTGTTGGCATTACTTTAACCCGGCATTGGCTGGGGTCTCAGCCGAACGCCATTGGCTGGGGGAGGGAGGGAGGGAGGGAGGGAGGGAGGGAGGGAGGGAGGGAGGGAGGGAGGGAGGGAGGGAGGGAGGGAGGGAGGGAGGGAGGGAGGGAGGGAGGGAGGGAGGGAGGGAGGGAGGGAGGGAGGGAGGGGGTCGGCCCCTGGTTATCTTCCGAAAAAATAACCGCAGCGAGACGTGCAAGGCGGCAATCGAAAGCTCTCAATGAGATGCATCCAAAGGATACACGAAATTGTCAAAATAAGGTCACATGTCAGGTCACAGTCAGGTCAAAGGTAAACATTGAGATAGTTGAGTTGTTGGGCCATGCTTTCCATCCAAAGTCTTAGATTGCGACTATTATCGCACACAGTGCTCTGAAAGGTATAATACATATCCCGCATAAGCAAAAATGAAATTGTAAGCAAAGGTCAAGGTCGGGTCACAAAAGGTCACAGGTCTACGAAAGCCATGCGACACATGTTGTATGGGTTATTTTACACGTATAATTCGATAGTAGCAGTCATTTTCACAACCTAACACCATATAAGGTCAAGGTCAGGTCGCATAAGGTCAAAATGGGAAATTGATAAATAGAAAAGGAATGTGTCCAGACCAGTTTTGTCTCATAAATACAGTGCTGGCATTTATTTGTTTGTATCCGGTCACTAAAGCGCCATGTGACCTTCGTTGTCGGAGCGCCCCTAAACCCCAATAAAAAAAATGTCACTTAAGTCCCCAAAACGCAAATTCAAAATATGACTTCATGAGTTACTCATACTTAGGGACCGATAAGTCGGTCAAAAATAAAGATATTGTTTTTACATTTGGTTTGGGTATTGTCCACACCTAGTTCTTCGACATATCTTCCGTTTTTTTTTGAAAATATTTGAAAATGTTTTTTGAGGGCATTCAATTTTTTATAATTGTTGGGGGTAAAAAACAAAATTTTCAAAAATCCGATATAGCCATTTTGCAGCCCTTGCCATTTGCTATGTTTTGGCATTTTTCGATTGGATTGTGCTTCAAATATGGCATTTGTAAGGCCTGCTAAAGTTTAGCTGATTTTTGTGTCAAACTCGTGTGTAGTGACGCCACTAAATTCGCTATATTTAGAAGAGAAAACAATCGACGAAATTTTTGCACAGAAGATGTATAATTGATGTAGGAGAAGGTGCCTGAAGTTTCACGTCGATAGCGCTATTAGTTTTTGAGCTATTGCGCAAGTTCGTCAGGGGGGGGGGGGGCGAAAAACGCCCTCCCCCAGCCAATGGCGGGTTAAATGGCATTGGTTCTCTGTAAGTCAAATTAGGCTATCAGGATGGAATTATGACTTCCAATTGTTGCTAGATTCAGGTAGGCATTATATGTGCCAATGCTTATGTAATGGTTTCGAAAATTTCATTTTTATGTCTCTGACTGAAGCTTCTTCCATTGATATTGACTCAGTATTTCACATCACATGTGACAATAATTTTAACTTTCGAGATGATGCCCCATAAAACAAACGGATCAATAGTTTGTTTTCAATAGCAAGAGTTGGATGTCAGCAGTTAGCTGGCCATACTAATTTGAGGGTGGTATCTGGTGGTTCTGCTACCATCATTGCACAAAAAAGCAGTCAATGGTTTTGTCATTCCCTTTCCTGTTGCCTAATCACCTCTGTTATCTACCTCAGCTTGTTTGCTGTATGTTGTGTGTTGCTGATGCTATCCAGAAACAAATACACAATAGCATCTTATCCCTATACATTGCTTGTCCACAGGCCAGGAGATTGCAGCTGACTCCATCTGAGCACCTGTCCCACCCCAGCAGCCACCATGTCCGGCTCCGACGGACTGGAGAACGTCAACCCTCAGATCCACATCACGGCCGGCCAGCGCCAGGTGACACCCGCCGAGCTGGACGAAGGCGTCACCGACCTGATCGACGCGCGCGAGGTGTTCGACCTGGTGCGGAACATCTCCGACCCCGAGCACCCGCTGACGCTGGAGCAGCTGAACGTGGTGGAGCAGCAGCTGATCGAGGTGACCCCCGTCACCGGGCTGGTCCAGGTCCACTTCACGCCGACCATCCCGCACTGCAGCATGGCCACCCTCATCGGACTCTCCATCAAGGTGAAGCTGGAGCGCTCGCTGCCGGCCAGGTTTAAGATCGATGTGATGATCACGCCCGGCTCGCACGCCTCGGAGAAGGCGGTCAACAAGCAGCTGGCGGACAAGGAGCGGGTGGCGGCGGCCACGGAGAACGGGCGGCTGCTGGAGGTGGTGAACCAGTGTCTGGTGCCGGCAGCTGCCGGGGGTGCGTGATCAGCATACCAGGAGAGTCGACGACTGCTGAGGTGGTGCGGCAGGGACTAAGATCCAATACTTTTATTTTGTAGCCGATCTGATGGGCAGATCAGCTACAACTGTTCTTTGGTTCTTCTTTTCTTGCTGACGGTGCGAAAACCGTCAGTAAGAACGGTCGACTGCTGGATTAGTTCAATAGTACCCATGTTTGCGGTGTATATTTCCAGTGTTGCTGGTCGAAGTTCTCTTGTATGTTCGATCGGTGGATATATCATTGCCGGTTGCTCAGCACCAGTGGCATGGTGCTGGTGGCATGGTTGACCTTGACCTGGTATGGTTTTGGCCAGCGTCGGTTGTGCTTGTGCCCTGGACTCGGCGACGATGCGGCCTCTAAAGGCCGCTATTATACCAACATCAGCTCTCACTAATTAACGGTAGCGTGCAGAGACTCGTGGCTACATAACGAAGGTTTGTGTAACTAGTGCATGCATTCGGGTCTAGTCATTTGTGACTGCGTTAGTGAGTTGACATGGTGATTGGTGAACGAACTACTACACACGCTCAATACAGACAGTAAAATATCGGACGTGATATTGTTATGGGTCTTAACATTGTCGGCGTGACCCAATAGCCTGGCTCTGTCTGATATAGCTGACTTTCTGGCATAGAAGAGATGCAAACTTGCTTTACTCCGATCAATGAACTTTGCACGACCTATGTGGCAGCGTGGTTGCGTGCTGCTGCGACTAATGTGGACTTGCTGGGTCGGAGACTATGGCACGTTCTCACGTCGTTATCCAGCTGTGTATACGAGGCTATCCGCCCTCGACCCTGACTCACGTCCAGACAGCAATACACGCATTCGTTAGCTGCGCAGTTATGGGCTCAGTCTGTTGCTGGATGAATAGATCCGGAGTGGCCTCTGCCTATTGCCTGCCCTTGACCGGCATGACAGTCAGTGCCACATCTCACTCGGCGCCCTGTGGTCGGCCGAGCTCGCAGGTTAATAAGGGTCGACACCTGTGGCCTTTCCTATTGAAACGTTACGGCTGGCACGAATAAATGTGACTCGGGAATGAATGTGGTCGACTTGACCTCCAAGTGCGCGCTCGCGACCTGGGAAAACTCGGCGAGTGCACGGGCGGCCCTTCCGGTTCTCAGATGGTGATGCGGCTGCCACCTGCCGCCGGGCGGCGGAACTGCAGTCAACGGGGCGGGGCGGCGTCCGACTGCCGGTCGGCAGTGGTACCGCACGTGTTGGGAGCAGCGGACGGACTCCGGAGCGCTGGGTGAGTGCTGGGACCTGTGGATAATACCTGGAACGCTGGGTAGGGACGAGACGGAACACACAATACCAGGTAAGTGACGAACGGAACCCACAGTGCTCGGTGAGTGCCGGATGGAACCCACAGTGCTCGGTGAGTGCCGGATGGAACCCACAGTGCTCGGTGAGTGCCAGATGGAACCCACGGCACCGGGTGAGCGCCGGATGGAATCCACAGTGCTCGGTGAGTGCCGGATGGAACCCACAGTACTGGGTGATTGCCAGATGGAACCCACAGTGCTCGGTGAGTGCCGGATGGAACCCACAGTGCTCGGTGAGTGACTGATGGAACCCACAGTACCGGGTGATTGCCAGATGGAACCCACAGTGCTCGGTGAGTGCCGGATGGAACCCACAGTACCGGGTGATTGCCAGATGGAACCCACAGTGCTCGATGAGTGCCGGATGGAACCCACAGTACTGGGTGAGCGCCAGATGGAGCCCACGGCACTGGGTGAGTGCCAGATGGAACCCACAGTACTGGGTGAGCGCCAGATGGAACCCACAGTGCTCGGTGAGTGCCGGATGGAACCCACAGTACCGGGTGATTGCCAGATGGAACCCACAGTGCTCGGTGAGTGCCGGATGGAACCCACGGCACTGGGTGAGTGCCGGACGGAACCCACAGTGCTCGGTGCGTGCCGGATGGAACCCCCAGTACCGGGTGATTGCCAGATGGAACCCACAGTGCTCGGTGAGTGCCGGATGGAACCCACAGTACCGGGTGATTGCCAGATGGAACCCACGGCACTGGGTGAGTGCCAGATGGAACCCACAGTACCGGGTGATTGCCAGATGGAACCCACAGTGCTCGGTGAGTGCCGGAAGGAACCCACAGTACCGGGTGAGTGCCAGATGGAACCCACAGTACCGGGTGAGTGCCGGATGGAACCCACAGTGCTCGGTGAGTGCCGGATGGAACCCACAGTACCGGGTGAGTGCCGGATGGAACCCACAGTACCGGGTGAATGCTGTGACGCACCAACGACATTCTGTGTGTGCCGGGATTTACATTTTAGCTCGTGTCGAGAGGAATCTTGAAGACCGGACGGAACCCTGTAGATCCTCTGAATGGTTGGACACTTCTTGGTCAGAATATTTGCTGCTCAAAAGTTACAAGGGCGAATGATGTCTAGTATTGCTGTGATACTGATAACTATAGCAACGGACCAAAGCTGCAAGGAAGTGTGAACAACTGTAACTCGAAACGATAAACCACCTCAGATAAAATAGCAATAGCGAAATTGTATGTCCTTATATGCCACGTGCGTCATGGAGCGATTTCACCTATACATGCGTCTCATTGGCGCCCGCGTGTCGGCACTGCAACGCGCTGACCGGTCCGGACTTGCGCTGCAGGAAATTAATCTCGAGGCCAGATTGGTGTTGATTCTGGAGCTGGCTTTATCTAACTGGCGTGTCTCCGGACTCGGTTGCCGTTATCGTCCAGCCGAGCGAGTCTGCGGAGAGCGGATATGTGTACCTGACCGACGGACTGGTGTCTGCATAGGCAGACTGTTGCAGACTGATGTCTGAAGACGCCGGTTAATGTGGAGCAGACTGACTGGACATCCCCGTCACTCGGTCACTTTGTTGATTGGATGCCGTTGGCCTGGTACATCACGGAGCGAAAATCCTCGTTATAGACGCTTCGCTCGAGGTAGCAGTTTCACTAGTTGGCGGTGGACTCCCGGTTTCATCTGTCGAAAGACGGTCCAGTGTGCACCTACATGCATTTTGGGTGTTGTAGCTGGCCAGGTCGGTCGGCAGCAGACCATTCGGTCGTCACTCCCCTGCAGAGTTGGTCACGGGCTGGGCCGGCCCTATGGGCCATGGGTCGGGCTGGACTGGGCCTGGGCTGTGGGTTGGTGGGCCCGTGACGAACACTGCTCCCCTGCTGTAGCTGACCACAGTCGGGCGCTCCTTCAGAGTCCATAGTCGTCTCACTACACAGACTAAATTGCCTGTCGTCAAGCGCTTAACCGTCTGCATTGGCACGCCATGCCCAAGGTCTGCTACGGAGGTCGTTCAAAAATAATCCTTGCTACATACGTTGCAAAGTCAACAAGAATTAACACGGTACTGTCAGTCTTTTTATCGGTTGTCTCTGTCGTGTCTTAACCCCATACACACGACGTAGGTATGTACAGCAGTGTTCGCCACGGGCCGACCAACCCCCAGCCCAGCCCGGCCCAGGCCCATGCACACCAAGCCCAGGCCCGGTCGGGCCCGTTCAGATTAAGCATAGCATTATTTTCACAAAAATTGCAATCATTATCCTAACATATTTACTTGTATACTATAAATGTGAAACAATGAACCAACTATGCTAACAAAAAAAAACAAAAAGCCACAGCAACAGTGTGTCATAGTGTAATTGAACTGCTGGCTAAAATATTTTTGAGCTCTGACCTGAGCTTGTGCGACGCGCGCATTACTTCCAAATTGTCAGGCCCAGGCCCATCCAGAGCCCAGTGATTTCCTTATAGTTGAGGCCCGGCCCAGGCCCAGCCCAGGCCCAGTCCATGGCCCATAGGGCCAGCCCAGCCCATGGCGAACTCTGATGTACATTAGGCTGTGTCGTTAGTCGCAGATCACGATGCCCCTATGATATCAGCGTGCTCCATGCACCTGGAAACAATATGGCTCTATTAATTTCCCCTGAATTTCATCCCCCATCCGGCCGAACGCCGGGGTAGATCTCGCACAATTTTGTACAGGGCGCAGTAGCGACGCCTTGCGGCCATCCCCGGAACTACTGTACTATCTTTGGCTGCGACATATGTAGCTCCTCTGCTAAAGAAGGTAGAGGTTTCAACCCAGCTTTATTATGCTCTTAGCAGACTTGGCTATGATTGGATACCAGTATATTATCTTTTAGGTTGAAACATTGGCTCTCAGGAGTCAGGAGTCATCAGATGATGATTATAAACACAGCGCCCTGTCATAGTGCGCGCGTCGCCTACTCAGGTTATTCTACCGTAGCATTGGCGGATCCAGAACGGTGTGTTTTGGGAGGTGAAGGGAAGGGGGGGGGGGGGGGGAAGGGGTACGTTTTTGGGGGGGGGGGTCAATTCCAAAAAGTCTCACACAATTCTGAAAACTCATCGGATTTCGCTTGCTTATACGTTATTAAAAATATAATTTAAAATAGGTGATTTAAAACAAACTTTCCTTAGTAAAAGCTGCTTATATTTTATTTATTATATCAGGAAATGTGTCAATTTTGCTCCGATTTCAGGCGTTGGGGGGGGGGGGGTATGTCCACCATACCCCCATCCCCCCTGGATCCGCTAGTCAACCGTAGTAAGAGGAACATGACGATGAACAATGCTAGCGCAGTCAGTACTAAGGAGAGCATACAAATCAATAATCACTCTTGGAATGCGCCTCTGTCCCGAAAACGCGTGAATGATACCCATATATGTACAACTTAAGCTCGCTCAGTTACCCTACTCAAATTGCACCTCGTGGAAATCTCATAAGGCTGACCACTGCTGAGGGAGCGCAGCGCGTGCAGGGAGCTCGCCCTCCGCCCGCGAGGTCAGCGTGAAGCGGACGGTTGATGTAAAAATGGGTGCTGATGAACTGGATGCCGAGGGCAGAAGGTGTAGTGATTTTTATTTAAGTGTAACCTTAAGGGTTGCAAAAACGAACCTGGCCAATTACCAAAATTGCATGCTGGAATCAAATGGAGGACAAGACGAGATAAACAGTAGAGATGTCGGCCGAGAAGAGACGAGAATGGACGAGGCGAGTAGATGGCTTGAGGAGGCGAGTAGAGACGAAGACGAAGTAGAAGACGGAAGAGCGGAATGAAGACCGGTAAGGGTACAGGGGGGGGGGGGGATGGGAGCGGGCCGGGTGCTACAAGCAATCTTACCGGGAGCGGAATGAAGACCGCCATCTGTGATCAGGTCCCCTGCGCGGCTCTAGAAAGAGCGGCGCAGAGACCGAGGTCGAGGGGGTAGCGGGGGGGGGGGGGGGTAAGGGCCCGTAGGCACAACTGGGCGATGACGACGCGACAACGACGACGACGAACGTAACGACGTGTCAAGATGGCGACGACGAACGAACGAGACCCGAAGAGTCAGGAGGGCGCGTCGCGTGGAAACGGTCATTTTTTTTCTTTTTTAAAAGGAAGCGAACCAGCTGTGCCTGCGTCTGCTGGATCATGGCCCGCATGCGCCGCCGCCGGTGGGGTGGCCGTCCCAGGCCGCGCCGCTCAGGTCGGGTGGTGCGACGGCTGCAGCGGCGGCGGCGACGGCGCCGCGTCCTACAGACGCGACGGCAGGTCAGCTCGCGATGTCATGCCCAGCCGGCAGGTCAGCCCATGCCCAGCCAGCCGGCTGTTACTATCAGCCTGGCGGCACAAATAATCGCTTGCAGGAGGCGCCCGGTACAAAATGGTACGATGTGAAACCACATCGGCAGATAGTGGCTCACCAGATAGAGGACCAGGTCGGACAGCTCCGAGGACGGCAATGTGGTGGAGATGTACATTTTACAGGCGGATGAGTCGGGCAGCCAGAGTCAGCCACCTGAGGATTAGGAGCTCAGTCAGCACCCGATTTGTGCTTTGCATTCCTTTATTTGGTTAAAGCTGGGGATCAAATGTCCTAAACGTGAATGGTCTGGCGATGGTTGGTTAGGGTGGATGGCAGGATTATTTAGGAAATCTCCATAAATTAATATTCTGCTAGCGTTTCCAAAACGGTCAACAGGTTTTGCCTGGCATGGTTGAGCGGGTCGATCGTGCAGTGGCGAGCTCCTCAGACACCTGTCCTGTCTGCACGCACCGGGCGAGACCATACAACACTTTCTGATCAGTGCTGAGATCGGCGATGACTGTGTCCGGCATCTCCAACACGTTGCCGCGCACAGGGGTGAACTTGATGGCTGGTATTCGGTTGACCGGTCCAGACGCCGCCCTGCCGAGTGGGCCGGTGAATGACCGTGGACCGGTAGTCTTGCCGTCCAGGGTTTTGAAGATCTCCCGCAGATTTAGCTCGTTTGCATGGAGTTGGCAAACAAACCAATGTACTGGCTTGCCCCAAATCGCTTCGAATAGTCGGCAGACGCCGCCACTCGTGTCGTACCGGTGTTGACAGAGGTCCCGTCACAGCCAAGAGCCCGGACGTCGCCGCCGTTCTCACACGATATATAGCCTAGGTACATCATCGAGCAATAGAGTCTGACTCTACCTACAGGTCCCAATTGCCCTGTCCTTTTGGCACGGTATACGGGATACCTTGGTGGCTGCTCTGTCCGATTTCAGTATACCTTGACGCGCAGCACAATGGCGCGCGCTGCACTCAAGATGGCGGCTATGTATTGGCAATTCGACCCCGTTAGTCAATCAAACATTCTTGATCAAGAATGCTATCGATGCCTGTGCTATCTACATCACCGTGTGCAAACTGAAAGTTAAAATTGCGTTCCTCGTAAGCAAAGCGTGGCGCTGCAGTGCTCCACAATGCTAGAACGGCTGAAATTAGGGCAGTTTGGCGGCTGATGTCATCTGAAAGCCAGTATAGGTACTACTCGTCTGAAATATTGGTGTATGCAGTGATAGCCAAGACTGTTAGAGCATAGTTAAGCTGGTTTGAAACCTCTACCTTCAACAGTAGAGTAGCTACAGATGTTGCAGGCAAAGATAGTACAGTAGTTCCGGGGATGGCCGCATGGCGTCGCTACTGCGCCCTATACAAAATTGTGCGAGATCTACCCCGGCGCTCGGCCGGATGGGGGCTGAAATTCAGGGGAAATTAATAGTGTCATATTGTTCCCAGGTGCATGGAGCACGCTGATATCATAGGGGCACCGTGATCCGAGGAAAAAAAACCCTCCTAACGACACAGCCTTATGTGCAGGGACCCGCAGTTGTTATTGTTATTGTTATTGTTATTGTTATTGTTATTGTTATGGTACACACTAAGGCCCGGCCTATTTTCTCCTCTAGCGTATGTTTGACGGCAAATTAAGAAACGACCATATATGCATTCAAACTGCATTACTGGGAGCTTCAAATTGATATATTGACGTATTGGCTCACCTTATCCATTGGCTGCTTTTAAGCAAACATCCGTTTTTAGCGCTTTGCGGTGGTAAACACGGATTTTTGCTTAAAAGCACCATTTTAAAAACCCATTTTAAAGGTGAACTATTCCTTAAAGGGAATAGTTCACCTTTAACATGGGGTTTTGAACTGAGATAGCAGATTTGTAGAGCAGATCGAAAAACGTGTTGTGGTGAAAGAATTACCTCGCTGCGCTAAGTAATTTCGACACAGGACTAGTGGACCCCTTTTAGAAGTTTTATTTCCCCGAAACTTGTTTCGGGTCCTCACAACGGTTGTTTACGTTACAAGCAGTCTGCGTATATATGCCTAAAGTACGTCGTTATTGTGTGCAATAATTTCCATATCCAAGCTACCATATGCATGACGTCATAATCATCATGAAGTTTTGTATGACCATGAAGGAGAAAAGAGAAACATGCCATTTTCGACGGATATCCATCTATCGTCCAAACATATGTAATATTCGTTTTTTCAGCTCGAAATACCCCGTATAGCCAAATTTCAAGACAACTTTCAAGGTGACTCTTTAACACGCGCACTGCCAGTTTTTCGTTGATTTCCGCCCCAGCCGGTTAGTTCACCTTCAACATTAGTTTTAAACTGAGATAGCAGTTTTGTAGCCCGTGTTGGGAAACCCCTATCTGCAAGTTTTCTTGACTGAAAAGACTCCAGCCGAATATATTTGAGTTTTTGGCGAAGGGCGAAATGATGTTGTACTGGTTCTAGCCCGGGCAGAGGCTATACCATCAGCCAATCAGCTTGCAGCTGATGCTAGCAAGCGAATCGCCGGCCGCCGGTTGGCACATCTCCAATGCGAGTCTATCTTTACGCGACTACTTTCGAATCTGATTGGCTGAACCATTGTTTACATTCGCGTGACGTCAGGACTCTGACTCAGAGAGCATGCATATAGTTTTGATAAACAATAAAAATTTACGGCCTTCTGTCCTGAATGGGCGCGATATAAGGCCATTTTTGACAATATAAAAATAAATTGTATTAAAAAAATATAATCAAATCGTGTTGGGTAAAATTTTCCAAGGTGAACTATTTCCTTTAATAGCGGAAACACGGCAGCGCGCAACGCCGTCAAATTTGGCACAGCTGTTTTGGCATCAATTACCCACATTGTGTGACATTTTTGACATCAGGTCAACTCAGGTAAGGTCACCAGGTTAAGTCAAGTAACCCCACCCAAAACAGTTCGCGGTCGTGCCACCGCCAAAGCGATTGACCAAATGGTTTGAAACTCACAGGATGTAACCAGGTAATAGGTTCCTACAATTCGCATGTCTTTATTTTTATCGGTGACCTAAGGTCAGGTCGATTTCGTGACGAAAGTCAATGGAAAAAATGAAAACACTTATAAATCCATAGAAAACGGCTTAATTTGACCAATATAGACCAGATCCACCACTCTTGTGCCAAATGCAAAGCCCTATGTTAAATTTATGTTCTTTGACCTCTACGAGGTCAGCTCAGGCGAACCCCAAGTCACGTATGATTTTCCTTCAATAACTCTTTACCAAATCAAGGTAGAGCAATTACAATTTCACCATTGTATTTGGTTTGTCGAGACGAATCAAATGATGTAATGGTTGACTTTTACCTGACCTTGACCTGACCTCAGGTCAGGTCAATTCTTGGATATGACCTAATTCGGTCACCCGCAATTTCATTCGATGCGTCTCGACGAGGCAAACACAATGGTGAAATCTGTTTTACTCTATCATACTTTTGTCAAAGTTATTCATTGACAGCAATTCGGCGATTTGTATAATGTTCATATTCAATGGCTTCTGCTGACCTAAATATTGACCTTAGATCAATTTTGATGAGACCTGTCACCTGTCCCTGTCCTTTTCCTGTCCTTATCGATATATAGACGGTTTTGTTAAGGACACCCTATATAGCCGAAATGTGACCTTTGATGGTCTCTTTTGACCTCAATATTGACTTTACCTAAACAAATGACCGATATACTTTTGATAGAGCTTGTCTCGAGTTATCCAACGCCGTTTTCCGCTTATCGCTACGCCGTGTGTTTTTCGAGATCTTGGGGGGGGGGGGGGGGGGGGGAGGGGGGGAGGGGGGATAGCCACCCCCTCCCCCGGCAGTTTGTGGTTGGCGCGAACCCCGGCAGTGCACGAGTTGACATTTTTGTTTTAATATTACGCGTCTGTCCTGCCCTTACTCTTGCCTGTCCTGCCCTGCCCCACCATCTGTCTTGCCCTGCCCCACCTCTGTCTTGCCTTGTCCTGCTTTGCTCTGCCCTGCCTTGCCCTGCCTTGCCCTGCCTTGCCCTGCCTTGCCCTGCCTTGCCCTGCCTTGCCCTGCCTTGCCCTGCCTTGCCCTGCCTTGCCCTGCCTTGCCCTGCCTTGCCCTGCCTTGCCCTGCCTTGCCCTGCCTTGCCTTGCCTTGCCTTGCTCTGCCCTGCTCTGTCCTGCTCTGCCCTGCCCTGCCCTTCCCTGCCCTTCCCTGCCCTTCCCTGCCCTTCCCTGCCCTTCCCTGCCCTTCCCTGCCCTTCCCTGTCCTGTCCTGCCCTGCCCTGCCCTGCCCTGCCCTGCCCTGCCCTGCCCTGCCCTGCCCTGCCCTGCCCTGTCCTGCCCTGCCCTGCCCTGCCCTGCCCTGCCCTGCCCTGTCCTGCGATGTCCTGCCCTGCCCTGCCCTGTCCTGCCCTGTCCTGCCCTGTCCCGCCCTGTCCCGCCCTGTCCTGCCATGTCCTGCCATGTCCTGCCATATCCTGCCATGTCCTGCCATGTCCTGCCCTGCCCTGCCCTGCCCTGCCCTGCCCTGCCCTGCCCTGCCCTGCCCTGCCCTGTACTGCCCTGCACTGCCATGTCCTGTCCTGTCTTGCCTCTGCCCCACCTTTGTCCCGTCCTGTGTTGCCCTGTCCCTCCCTGTCCTGCCCCGCTATACCCTGCCCCGCCCTGCTTGGCCCTGTTCTGCCCGTTGCCGCCACCCTGTCCTGCGCCGCCCAGTGGCGCCGGCACAGCTGTTGCGTTGGCGTGCTCTCGGTTAGTTAAGTAAAGTTAGATTACCCGATACAGAGCGAAAGTTTCGGTCAAATTGGCGAATATTATGGTCATGAATATCATGGTCATAGTATAGTATGAATAGCAATATAGGCTAACGTGACTCAAATTTGCATTGGTCGACGAAGGGTTCCATATGCAAGGGTTCCATATGTTCGCAGCGGCCGGAATACACACATTTGGCAAAACAGCATCAGTACAATTTTGACGGTGGCCTAAATTTTAGGGGTGTCAATGCCACCCCAGTGTCACGGCAGCGGTGGCAGTCTACCACCCCTGCCCCTTTGGTGGTGCCGCCATTGGACTCTGAGCCCTCTCGGTCACCAGGCGAACGCTCTATCCGCTACTCCATGACCGCCATTTACCTATATTTCTATCATTAAAATTCCTAGCAATCAGTTATAGGCTTACAATGTTTCTGCGTAATTATATTTTTTGTTTGAATATAGGTATTGACTATTCTGAAATGAGATCGAATACCTACCGCCGGGCGTCCTTTTACTTTCTTTAAAAACAAAATACCTAAATACCTATTGCCGACTGTTATAGGCTCTTCTCGCGCGTTCAACAGGCTGAGACTGCGCAGCACTTCCGGAGTCGCTAAACCCCGTGCCAGACAGCATACACAGATGCTGCTTCCGTTACCGTGCCGATGCGTTACATAATAAGGTCGCCTCTAACTCAGCTGCGCCTGTGACTGGATATTGACTCCGGCCATTTCCTTCCGCTACTGTCCCGATGCGTTACATAATAAGGTCGCCTCTAACTCAGCTGCGCCTGTGACTGGATATTGACTCCGGCCATTTCCTTCCGTTACCGTGCCGATGCGTTACATAATAAGGTCGCCTCTAACTCAGCTGCGCCTGTGACTGGATATTGACTCCGGCCATTTCCTTCCGCTACTGTCCCGATGCGTTACATAATAAGGTCGCCTCTAACTCAGCTGCGCCTGTGACTGGATATTGACTCCGGCCATTTCCTTCCGTTACTGTCCCGATGCGTTACATAATAAGGTCGCCTCTAACTCAGCTGCGCCTGTGACTGGATATTGACTCCGGCCATTTCCTTCCGTTACCGTGCCGATGCGTTACATAATAAGGTCGCCTCTAACTCAGCTGCGCCTGTGACTGGATATTGACTCCGGCCATTTCCTTCCGTTACTGTCCCGATGCGTTACATAATAAGGTCGCCTCTAACTCAGCTGCATCAGTGACTGGATGTTAACTCCGGTCTGCGGCCGCCCAGAAGGATGGTACTTTAACGTCACTTCCTGCTGATCTTGTACAGATTATAACGACATGCTCGTATTGCAACTAGCCTCGTAACATTGCAATCACGTCAGCACGAATGAACGCACACAATGTTCCTTATAACATCCGGTCCTCATTGTCTCGACTAATCTCACTTGTGTGGAATCTCACCTGGGCGCTGCTATTTAAGCTTTGAAATTGGGTGCTTCACTTATAAGCGTGGCACATACATGCGCCTTTTCCGGTTGCGCATTGTTTGAGTACCCAATTGTGTACTACTTAAAACCACATCTAACTGCAGCATGGTGTACATACTAGGGGTGTATTTCAATTCATGTCGTGTCTTGTGGCCGGGATAATCAATTTCGGTCGTTGGGCCGGTGAAAGGACGACCCATGGTGGAGCGGAGATATAAACCTTTGACCGTGGACCTCTCAATGGTGATTCTCATGTCACACGATCTGAATTTATCGCTATGAACATGCGTGCCTATCTCACGAATCGATTATCAGCCCGGTCGCTATGACGGGAAGCCTACTTGTATGATCGTGTAATTCGACATATACAAGTTAACACTTCACGGACGAATAGGAGGCGAGGCAGAATGGTTCCTGATGGTGCCGAGGTTGGTAAGTGAACACCGTGAATGTGCCGATAAGCGTCGCTTCGCCACCAGCTCTCCAGGTCCGGGGTCTTACCGTCACGGTAGAGATCGTAGGGGTCGTATTCCTCACTTTTGCTAAACATACCGCCATGATCGCTACATGGAACGAAATGACTTAATACGCTTAATGTCCACAAGCCATCGATCGATGATGTTGATGTCCATGCTCGATGCTCGATGATGTCACCCTCCACTGGCGGAGCCAGGGGGGGGGGGGGACCTGGCCATGCCTCCCCCAACAGCCTCGAAGGGGGGCCAACGCGTCTTTTGGCCCCCAAAAAACGTTAACAATTTAATGTAAAAATTTACTTTGCAGCAATCAAAATCCAGCTATCCACAGTGAAAAAACGGAACATTTAAGAAAAAACGGCTCTTACCATCACATCTGGGCTGAAAAAAACTCAACTGGACGATAAAATAGCGGCCAGCAAGCTGCCAGTCGGCACTGAAGCTCGAACAAACGTTTTTGTTTTACATGTAGGAATAACACTTCATATGGTATAAATTTGGAATCCAATCTACACTCTATTTCGGCGCAAATGGTTGTCAAAAATGACGCGTTGCTTTTGTGGAAATAACTTTTCGGGACGCGTGACAGCGGTGTGTACTAAATTGATGTGTGATTCTCACGAAGGTCCCAATGCAGTTGCTGGCACTAGGCCCAAATAATATTTTTTTGACGCATCAATATTTTGATCCAGCCCAATATAAATGGTATTGGGGAAAATTACCGATTTACAAACGGCAATTATGAAGCACTAGATAACAGTGATGGGATGAATGGCACATGAATATGTGCATTGTGCATTGTGGTAATAGAGTTTCAGCCACCTAGATGTTCAATAATTATCTTGGAAATTGATACAATATTGCTTTATAAGTGCATCAATTTTTTATCCCTTGGCTCACCTGAATCCATTTTGTTTTACTCAAATTAAAATAACTATCAAAATATTGATGCAGTAGCAGCATGGGTGAATAATTTTGTTTAACAAATACTTTTTCATAATAATTTCATGTAATTACATTACAAAATTAATTGTATTTATTTACCAAATATAAACTTGAAAATTAAAAGGTTATCCTAAGAAAACGACAGAAACATATTTGGTGTAATTTGTCGCCACGTGATGGCGTCTCAATCTTTCCCGAAAAACAAACAAACAAAACGTACGTAAACAGTTGAGTTGCGACTGAGGTGGATGGAGTAAACAGGTGTGCATCAGATGCAGACTGGTTATTGATTCGACACTGATTGAATCGATTGGAATCGTTCAATCAAAATTCCTTTAATACAAAAAATATTGATTCACCACCAGATATTTTGATTCATGTATCGTGATTGAATCAAACCCTGCATCAAATCAAGGCTGATTGAATCAAAAGATTCAACGATTCTTAACGATTCAAGTGCACTGGTAATTTGTACAAATACATGCAGTCCCAGTGGCTACATTAATTTATACTGAAATAGTATTGTGTAACAATGTTTTAATGATCATATATATGGATGTTTCCATTTGTATTGATTTGACATAAATTCACCACATATATTTTAATGTTGAATCAAACATGAATCGATTAAAATATTTGTTTTGATTCTTTGAATCGGAAAGAATCAATTCTCAAAATTGTATCCGTGAAACGAACAGTGATTGTATCATTCATATTCCAAAAATGAATCATGATTGAATCGTTCCAAAGAAGTTGAATCAATAACCAGTCTGATTCAGATGATGTGATTATTTTTGGAGACGGGGAGATTTGGAGACTTCCATGGTGTTTTTAGCGAAATGTTGTCAAAAATTTTGTCCATTTTTGTTATCCTTAAAGGGATATTGCCACCTCCGGAGGATTTCTAAAAAGTAATTTGAATGAATAGTGGGGATCAAGAATCGTGTGTGCTCAAGCTCAAACTTGCTCCTGCAGCACCAAAAGCAGGGTATCGGCAATTTAATTTGTATTTATTTCTGACTCCAAAACGTTGGTTCCAGCTGTGCTCACTGCTCAGTACTAGATTCATGATTGCCGCTCTCATCCAGTTTGGTTGTGAAATTGGTGCCCGCCCAAAGCCGAAGCGTCCGAATTCGCCGAGACTTGACCTTTAAAAGTCTTTCTGTGTTATAAAGTATTGGTCACAAATCTCCTACGGCCCAAAGTCGAGCCATAGCCATTCTTGCTGTTTTATTCATGTTTTATTATGAAAGAGGCTATGGTTGTTGAAAATATAATTAACTGTATACGCATTTTAATTTTAAAGTGCACTGACGGAATGGTGATGTTGAGTTTGCAATATTCAAAAGCAAATCATAGTCCGCAAAGAAGTGATTCTAAATAGCGATGAGGCGACTCCAATGTTACGAATGTGTGCCAATCATGAGTGGTGCAAATGTATTTGTTTTTGTTCTAAGGGGGAGTTTCGGGAACCAAATTTTGCAGGTGAAATCGGACACGCTTAATCTACCGATACACACCAAAAACTCCATGTTGGCCTGCGAGGTGGCAATATCCCTTTAAGTATAGTGCCTATGACAACCTCCGCCCACTTTGCATAAACAATTGACGCGTCAGTAAATTGATTTTGTGGACCCAGTGCCAGCAACTGAATGGCAATTGTGCAATAACAATAAAACCAACTATAGGTAGGTATGTACCTGGTGAGATAGGTACTTCTAGCTCAAACCTTATCAGAAGTATCTGCCCCCTCCCAGATTTTATGAATAACCTGAAAACTATGATAGATATCAACGTGAAACTTTCAGTACCTTATGCTACATCAAGTCTAGGTCCTTTCACCAACTCTCAGTGACATTGATGTAGTATTTTCGGAGATAATGACGTTTTAATGACGTCATGTCATGCTATTTTTGGTGGAAAAACAATAAATGTTTGGAAAATCGTAGAAAATCGAGTTTTGAAGCAAATTGCAAATATAAAGCGTCAATAGAAAGAAAATTACATTTTATTCACATTGGCTATCTCGGATTTGCGAAATTTTGGGTTTTTGAACCCTAAAAATGAAGAGAAAAATGCATTGTTGTGAATTTTGTAAGTTAATTTCTTAAGCTCGAATACCAAAATAAGGTGACCAGCCCAAATCCGCGGGAAAGAAATGGGGGTACCTTTTTGCCACAAAATGTTGCCCCCCAAAAAAACGACGGCTGGATCCGCCAGTGTCACCCTCACATGAGACCATCGATCACCGACACACCGTTTCGGTCAGATCGTCTCTGAAAACTGTGCCCTGCTAAAACATGGAAAAAATGGAATTAAGGTAAGTACCGATGTAGTACATACCTATAAACAGACTCCCATTTAGCTTAACCCTCGCCCTACGGGAGCTTTTTTCACCTTCGCCCTACGGGGGGGGGGGGGGGGGTCCTAAAACGACTCCCCTGTTAACTTCCAAACCAAGCTACATATAGCAAAACGGTAAGAACCAACATGTTGCCTGTCATGTTTTGAATCCAACGGTATGCAATTTGTAGGTTTCGAGTCAACGAGTGACCTTCCAGGTCAAGTGAATGACCTCGATCGACCACGTCCAGAACAGCGATTTTGCTCTGTCAGAAAACCTCAAAATAAGAAATTGATAAATGTACATAAAAAGGCATGCCCCTAGACCAGTTTTGTCTCAGAAATACATAAAAGGTAATTATTTATTCGCATCTGGTCAAAAAAAGTCAAAAAAGTGAATACAAAATTGACGTCATGAATTTCTTACACTTAGGGAGCCATCACTCAGTCAAAAATAGAGATATTTCTTTGAAATTTGGTTTAAGTATTGTCCATACTCATTTCTCTCACATATATCCCGTTTTTTTAACATCTTTGAAATTTTGATTTTGTGGTGATTTTTCCAAAAAATCAGTTTTTGTTCATTTTGGGGATTAAAAACCCAAAATGTCGAAAATCTGAGATTTTCATTTGAAAGAAAATTACATTTTGTATCTTTGCTTATTTGTGTTTGCAATTTGCTTCAAAACTCTGTTTTCTACGATTTTTCAAACATTTGTCGTTTTTCCACCAACATGACCATTAAAACATCATTATTTTCCAAATTTCTCAACTAATTTCAATGATTTTTTCTTTTTGCAGCATACGTATAATTGTTGTATACTTAGCTACTGGAAATTGCAGCAAGATGCGCCGCATGTCTAAAAAGTTATGTAAGAAAAACCTCAGGGAGGTCGTCGTAGGGCGAGGGTTAAGTCTGTTCAAGTCAAAATATTTACAACACCAATGTAATTCCATCTTCACTGCGTCACAATTTCATACTGATCTCATTCCAACTTCCCCAACAACACTAACTTCCTACTTCCTGAGCCCGATTCCTGATTGCCCTTACAGCCGATCTAACTAGCGTTACCAATGGGCGGCAGGGGCAAGGTTAACACATATTCCACGTCATGCCACCGATGCCCGCCGCTGGAGCCGGGTGATCTCACGTGCCGCACCTTGACCCCGTGCACGGCGAACTGCCGGCTGAAGGTTGTGACACATTTTCCGACTCCGGATGTGGACATTTCGTAGCGTGAGGCTCCCTCTGCTGCGGCCGAGACAGACGGTTTCGACATACGTCCCGAGCATAGGCGGGCAACGCTGGAGGATGAGTTGTATGGAGTATACACGAAGGCTTGAAATAAGATAGATCATTATCATTCGCATCATCATTCGCATTCGGTAAGATCATGCTTACTGATAGTCTTGCCTCATTCCGCATATCATTGATATTATCATATTAATATCGGTCGTCGATGCCATTTCTGCATTATTTACTCGCATCTGCACCTACATTGAATGTGGACTTCGGAAAGCATATAACCTGTCGGAATTATACAACGAAGGCTTAGAATAAGATCAATCGTATTCACATTCTCGCCTTACTTCGCACAATATTGATATTAATGCCGATCGCCAATGCAATCTCAGCGTTGTTTACTTGCACCATCGTACTGGTAACATCGAATCCGGAAATCAGAAACAGATCTACGAATGCGATCTGTGAATAGCTCAGGCCGAGTATACAGTAGTCGCTGCTTGTGACTCACCTCGGTATCTGGACGGGGACCCGACATTGAATTGCATGCTCTGTCTTAATACACGCTCTGTTGCTCTGTCGTAACATCCACTCTACGCAGCACAGCGGAGGAAGCAGCACAGCAGCTGGGATGTCAATCACTCTGTGTGTGTGTGTGTGTGTGTGTGTGTGTGTGTGTGTGTGTGTGTGTGTGTGTGTGTGTGTGTGTGTGTGTGTGTGTGTGTGTGTGTGTGTGTGTGTGTGTGTGTGTGTGTGTGTGTGTGTGTGTGTGTGTGTGTGTGTGTGTGTGTGTGTGTGTGTGTGTGTGTGTGTGTGTGTGTGTGTGTGTGTGTGTGTGTGTGTGTGTGTGTGTGTGTGTGTGTGTGTGTGTGTGTGTGTGTGTGTGTGTGTGTGTGTGTGTGTGTGTGTGTGTGTGTGTGTGTGTGTGTGTGTGTGTGTGTGTGTGTGTGTGTGTGTGTGTGTGTGTGTGTGTGTGTGTGTGTGTGTGTGTGTGTGTGTGTGTGTGTGTGTGTGTGTGTGTGTGTGTGTGTGTGTGTGTGTGTGTGTGTGTGTGTGTGTGTGTGTGTGTGTGTGTGTGTGTGTGTGTGTGTGTGTGTGTGTGTGTGTGTGTGTGTGTGTGTGTGTGTGTGTGTGTGTGTGTGTGTGTGTGTGTGTGTGTGTGTGTGTGTGTGTGTGTGTGTGTGTGTGTGTGTGTGTGTGTGTGTGTGTGTGTGTGTGTGTGTGTGTGTGTGTGTGTGTGTGTGTGTGTGTGTGTGTGTGTGTGTGTGTGTGTGTGTGTGTGTGTGTGTGTGTGTGTGTGTGTGTGTGTGTGTGTGTGTGTGTGTGTGTGTGTGTGTGTGTGTGTGTGTGTGTGTGTGTGTGTGTGTGTGTGTGTGTGTGTGTGTGTGTGTGTGTGTGTGTGTGTGTGTGTGTGTGTGTGTGTGTGTGTGTGTGTGTGTGTGTGTGTGTGTGTGTGTGTGTGTGTGTGTGTGTGTGTGTGTGTGTGTGTGTGTGTGTGTGTGTGTGTGTGTGTGTGTGTGTGTGTGTGTGTGTGTGTGTGTGTGTGTGTGTGTGTGTGTGTGTGTGTGTGTGTGTGTGTGTGTGTGTGTGTGTGTGTGTGTGTGTGTGTGTGTGTGTGTGTGTGTGTGTGTGTGTGTGTGTGTGTGTGTGTGTGTGTGTGTGTGTGTGTGTGTGTGTGTGTGTGTGTGTGTGTGTGTGTGTGTGTGTGTGTGTGTGTGTGTGTGTGTGTGTGTGTGTGTGTGTGTGTGTGTGTGTGTGTGTGTGTGTGTGTGTGTGTGTGTGTGTGTGTGTGTGTGTGTGTGTGTGTGTGTGTGTGTGTGTGTGTGTGTGTGTGTGTGTGTGTGTGTGTGTGTGTGTGTGTGTGTGTGTGTGTGTGTGTGTGTGTGTGTGTGTGTGTGTGTGTGTGTGTGTGTGTGTGTGTGTGTGTGTGTGTGTGTGTGTGTGTGTGTGTGTGTGTGTGTGTGTGTGTGTGTGTGTGTGTGTGTGTGTGTGTGTGTGTGTGGTGTGTGTGTGTGTGTGTGTGTGTGTGTGTGTGTGTGTGTGTGTGTGTGTGTGTGTGTGTGTGTGTGTGTGTGTGTGTGTGTGTGTGTGTGTGTGTGTGTGTGTGTGTGTGTGTGTGTGTGTGTGTGTGTGTGTGTGTGTGTGTGTGTGTGTGTGTGTGTGTGTGTGTGTGTGTGTGTGTGTGTGTGTGTGTGTGTGTGTGTGTGTGTGTGTGTGTGTGTGTGTGTGTGTGTGTGTGTGTGTGTGGTGTGTGTGTGTGTGTGTGTGTGTGTGTGTGTGTGTGTGTGTGTGTGTGTGTGTGTGTGTGTGTGTGTGTGTGTGTGTGTGTGTGTGTGTGTGTGTGTGTGTGTGTGTGTGGTGTGTGTGTGTGTGTGTGTGTGTGTGTGTGTGTGTGTGTGTGTGTGTGTGTGTGTGTGTGTGTGTGTGTGTGTGTGTGTGTGTGTGTGTGTGTGTGGGTGTGTGTGTGTGTGTGTGTGTGTGTGTGTGTGTGTGGGTGTGTGTGTGTGTGTGTGTGTGTGTGTGTGTGTGTGTGTGTGTGTGTGTGTGTGTGTGTGTGTGTGTGTGTGGTGTGTGGTGTGGTGTGTGTGTGTGTGTGTGTGTGTGTGTGTGTGTGTGTGTGTGTGGTGTGTGTGTGTGTGGTGTGTGTGGGTGTGGTGTGTGTGTGTGTGTGTGTGTGTGTGTGTGTGTGTGTGTGTGTGTGTGTGGGTGGGTGTGTGGGTGTGTGTGGGTGTGGGTGGGGGTGTGTGTGTGGGTGTGTGGGTGTGTGGGTGTGTGTGTGTGTGTGGGTGTGTGTGTGTGTGGGGGGGTGTGTGTGTGTGGTGTGGTGTGTGTGTGTGTGTGTGTGTGTGTGTGTGTGTGTGTGTGTGGTGTGTGTGTGTGTGTGGGTGTGTGTGTGTGTGTGTGTGTGTGTGTGGTGTGTGTGTGTGTGTGTGTGTGTGTGTGTGTGTGTGTGTGTGTGTGTGTGTGTGTGTGTGTGTGTGTGTGTGTGTGTGTGTGTGTGTGTGTGTCGCTGTGTTACCCGTTCCTCCGTCCCTCGCCGTACGCCACTGGACAGGATGGCCAGCTGTACCGTCAGTCCGTCACACACGCAGTCACACGTCACACACACGACGCGCCGATGTCCGGCCACAGGTTACCTACCTCAGCGTCAGTCCGTCACACACGCAGTAGGTACACGACGCGCCGATGTCCGGCCACAGGTTACCTACCTCAGCGTCAGTCCGTCACACACGCAGTAGGTACACGACGCGCCGATGTCCGGCCACAGGTTACCTACCTCAGCGTCAGTCCGTCACACACGCAGTAGGTACACGACGCGCCGATGTCCGGCCACAGGTTACCTACCTCAGCGTCAGTCCGTCACACACGCAGTAGGTACACGACGCGCCGATGTCCGGCCACAGGTTACCTACCTCAGCGTCAGTCCGTCACACACGCAGTAGGTACACGACTCGCCAATGTCCGGCCACAGGTTACCTACCTCAGCGACGCTGTTCTAGTAGTGCCTACCTAACCCGCAGTACCGCGTCACTACGTGAATCGAAATTACGTAACACTCAGGGGCGGCGCCACCGGGAGGGGGGGGGGGGGACGGGACGGGGACGGGACGCGGGGGACGCGTCCCCCTATCTTCAGATAGCGGGGTACAGTACCTCCCTATCCCATCAATCTTTCGCTGGGAATGACGTACTCTGTGTATATAATTTCCTTCATGTGTCGCCAATGTTTTCCATGTTGAAGCTCAATCAAATTTGGTGACATTGCTTACCTACAAATATGACGATCCTGAGACCATGGACTACTCTGTCATGCTAAAAATTATGCGTTTTCAATATAACATGTGGATGGTGTGTACAGTGTGTTTGACCGATAATAGTCGCAATCTGAGGCTTTGGATGGAAAGTATGGCCCAAAAACAATACCTTCATTTTGACCTTTGACCTGACTGTGACCTGACATGTGACCTGACATGTGACCCTATTTTAACAATTTCCCGTATGCTTTAGATGCGTCTCATTAACCCAGCATTGACTGGGGTCTCAGCAGAACGCCATTGACTGGGGGGGGGGGGGGGGGAGGGGGGCGTTAAACGCCCTTGGTTATCTTCCGAACCAATGATCGCAGCGAGACGTGCAAGGCGGCGATCGAAAGCTCTCAATGAGACAAATCTAAAACATGCTAAACAATGTCAAAGTGAGATCGAATGTCAGGTCATAGTCAGGTCAAAGGTCAAAATAGGCGTATTTGAGTTTATGGGCCATACTTTCCATCCAAAGCCTTCGATTGCGACCAGTCTCACCCAAAGTGCTGACAAAGGTATGATACACATGAGCTAAAGTTAGATTGTTGGCCAAGGTCAAGGTCAGGTTACAAACGGTCACTATGCCCAAAATACCTATGAAAGTCATGCAACACCAGACAATTGTGATTTTGTGATAATTCCCCTAAAAAAAACTTTAAAAAAAAAGTTTTTGGGGTCAAAAACTATTAAAAAATCCTAGATAGCCAGTTTGTAGCCGTTCTATCTTGTGGCGTTTTTCGATTGCATTTTGCTTCAAAAGTGGTATTTGTACGGCCTGGCAAATTTTAGCTGATTTTGGTGTAAAACTTGTGTGTAGTGACGTCACTAAATTCGCTACAACTCGAGATAAAAAATCGACACAATTTCTTTATTTTTGCACACAAGACGTAGAAATGATGTATAAGAAGCTATCCGAAGTTTCACGTTGATAGCGCTATTAGTTTTTCAGATATTGCTGGACTACCGACAGCTATTGCCGGACTAGACTACCTAATACCACCTTCGTCACGTCGCACAAAGAAACTGGGAGAATATCGGCGAAGCAATGGTTCTCTTCTATGTGAAGTTTTTAGTTGTTTTTGCGATTTTGTTTTTGACTCTTGCGATTTGGAGGCATTGATTTGGAAGACGTATTTTAGCGCCGATTTGGGTTTGGGCATGTAAATTGTCTCAGCGCTGCGTGATGCGCGTGAAATTTCCCCTCGTACCCATGAACATGCGTCATGACTGGTCACTGGAGTTTTGTTTTTCGACAGTAGAGTGACGATGTTAGAAACGCACATTACAAGTCCTGGATGGAAATATAATCGTAGGACACCGTGAATATAACCGTAGGATAATCGTGCGTGTCGTAGTTATGTCGTGTCGTAGTTATGTCGTGTCGTAGTTATGTCGTGTCGTAGTTATGTCGTGTCGTAGTTATGTCGTGTCGTAGTTATGTCGTGTCGTAGTTATGTCGTGTCGTAGTTATGTCGTGTCGTAGTTATGTCGTGTCGTAGTTATGTCGTGTCGTAGTTATGTCGTGTCGTAGTTATGTCGTGTCGTAGTTATGTCGTGTCGTAGTTATGTCGTGTCGTAGTTATGTCGTGTCGTAGTTATGTCGTGTCGTAGTTATGTCGTGTCGTAGTTATGTCGTGTCGTAGTTATGTCGTGTCGTAGTTATGTCGTGTCGTAGTTATGTCGTGTCGTAGTTATGTCGTGTCGTAGTTATGTCGTGTCGTAGTTATGTCGTGTCGTAGTTATGTCGTGTCGTAGTTATGTCGTGTCGTAGTTATGTCGTGTCGTAGTTATGTAGTGTCGTAGTTATGTCGTGTCGTAGTTATGTCGTGTCGTAGTTATGTCGTGTCGTAGTTATGTCGTGTCGTAGCTATAGTATATTCTTGTGTAGAGGGGCGACCGTCTTACCTCCCATTGCCGGCTAGCTTGAAATTTATTGGGGATTGGTCCGCTTGACCTGACCCATAGGCCAGTTCTACCTCAGGTAACGGCTGTATGTATAGAACCGTGACTTAGAATGTTCCCGGGTAAAACAAAATCATAAAAGGTGCGCAAAGATTGTATGCTTTATTGGTGTAAAACTTGTGTGTAGTGACGTCACTAAATTCGCTACAACTCGAGATAAAAAATCGACACAATTTCTTTATTTTTGCACACAAGACGTAGAAATGATGTATAAGAAGCTATCCGAAGTTTCACGTTGATAGCGCTATTAGTTTTTCAGTTATGTAAAACTAATAGCTGATTTCAAAATCAGTGTCGTAGCTATAGTATATTCTTGTGTAGAGGGGCGACCGTCTTACCTCCCATTGCCGGCTAGCTTGAAATAGTTATGTTCATAATACCATATGATCATAATACGATGCCCGGTAGACATGGAAATGACGGCGCTCCGCGAGACCGTTCTTTTATATTTCCGAAGACTGTTTGAGTGTGTTCAAACAACCCTAGCAATATGAAGGATAAAGTTTGTCCCCGCATGAAATGCTGGCAATACCGCAACAGTGGTATTGCCAGTCAATGTATGACGTAAATTTCGAACGCCATTGACCGGGGGAGGGGATATCGGCCCCTGGTTATCTTTCGAACCAATGAGCTCAGCGAGATGCGCAAGAAGGCATTCGAAAGCTCTCAATAAGACGCATTTAAATCGTGCTCGATTTGTTTAAATTGAGGTCAAGTATCAGGTCACGGTAAGGTCAAAGGTCAAAATCGAGGTATTTGAGTGTATGGGCCATACTTTCCATCCAAAGTCTTCGATTGCGACCATTATCACCCAAAGTGCTCTTAAAGGCAAAACGCCTATCCCGCATGAGCAAAAGTGAGAATTTTGGCAAAGGTCACGGTCAAGGTCAGGTTACAAAGTGTAACTATGGGCAAACAAAATATACGAAAGCCATGCGACACATGTTCAATGGAATATCTTACACGTATAATTCGATGGCGATAGTCATTTTCCCACCTGGCCTCATTTCAGTAAAGTTAAAACTCGTGTTTTTCACGTTGATGTCGCTATTGGTGTTGAGCTATTGCGAAAATACGTCAGGGGAGATATTTGCCCCCCCCCCCCCACAGTCAATGTCAGGTTAACATTGCCGTTTTACTAAGTAAGAGTTACAAGTAAGGCCTCGGGACTTCTGGAGGATACAGCCCGGGCAAGAACGTTGGTTTGAGGGGCCGTCCGACAGAAGTCCAAAACTCATGAGATTTCGTCTGTTTTTGCATTATGAATTTATTAAAAAATACTCTCCTTTGTCCAAGTTGCCTAGAATTTCTTTAAAATGTGTAAAGCCATAACGCTAATAGGCTCCCCTTGGATCCGTCCCTGTTCTTCCCCCCCCCAATCGTTTTCAAAAATCGACACCGCTGGCCGCGCTAGTGGTACGCTGCACTTTTCAGTGGTCCGCTACTCTGCTCATTGGCCCGTGGCCGGAGGCCGATTCTGCAGAAGTGTCAGCTGTCTGCAGACGCCCGCCAGTCGCCGCCGGGACTCGGCTGAATACCACCGCGGCACAGAGCGCACCTGTGGCCCGGAATGTGGCCCACCGTGACGTCACAAGGCGCTGGTTCCGAGGCGGTCCTCGAGACGGAGTCCATAGGCCGCACCGGCGGAGGGTCCGGTGGCAGCGATGGACAGGGAATTGCAGGCAGCTCGTGTACCGTCCACAGTCGCGTGACAGAGTTCTGTTACCGCATAGCTGAGTGGATTTGCCATTCCGTGGCCAGTTGCTATGCGGTGCCTTTCTGATTGCGTGATGATCATCAGTTCATAACCGATGTACTATTGACGATTCGAAGGGTTGATATGGCTTGGCTGCACCTGTCATGCTGCCTGTTGTATAGGATGCAGGTGAAGGTGTACCCTGCTGCCGACGGCCGAGCAGGCTTCCGTGGTGTGATACGGGCAGTGGGCGGGTGATGCGGGTGATGTGGAATTCCTTTGTGATGCGGGTGATGTGTATCGCTTCGATTATCTAGTCAGTGGCCGCTGGGCTGGCCCCTGTGTGAAGTTCTGTTTCCGCATACCATCTGGCCCACCACATGTCTGACTGAAGGCAGTGATCACTGATCACTGAATCACTGAAGGCAGTGACCACTGAAGGCAGTGATCACTGGTCATGCAGCCTCTCACCGCAGCAAATGTCGTCAACTTTTCGACACCCCTCGTCCGAGAAGCATGTCTTGTGTTCACAGGCCTCTCGTTAATTACCCGGAAGCTATGCACCTGCTTTATGTGCCTGTGGCTGACTCGGCTCGCAAAAATGTGGGACGCTTCCCACAAGGGACTGACTCAACTTAATCGATCACGAAGCTGAAGTTTGTCTTCTGAACCCTGACGAGACACTCCCTCCTTGTCATTCAAGACCGAGCATAAATTCACATAGCGAATTCAACCTCAGTCACGTATCCCATGCAAATATACTGGGTGACTTGATGACATATCCGGGGGGAGGGGAGGGGAGGGGAGGGGAGGGGAGGGGAGGGGAGGGGAGGGGAGGGGAGGGGAGGGGAGGGGAGGAGAGGGGAGCGGAGGGGAGGGGAGGGGAGGGGAGGGGAGGGGAGGGGAGCGGAGGGGAGGGGAGGGGAGGGGAGGGGAGGGGAGGGGAGGGGAGGGGAGGGGAGGGGAGGGGAGGGGAGGGGAGGGGAGGGGAGGGGAGGGGAGGGCTAGGCTGGGCTGGTGGTCGCCAGCTATTGGTGAGCACAAGAGGGATTAGTGAGACTGGTGCGGCTCGGTCCGCGCCATGGCTGAAATAATGTACCAATCAAACAGGACGGCTGTGGTATCATTATCCAGCAAACTTATGCGATGCGCATTGTCACAAACTTTATAAACTGACCCACACTTTAACCCGCGCACTGCAGGGAGGGGGGGGGGATTTCCGCCCCCCCCCCTCAGGGTTTTCGCAGATAGCGAAAAAAACGGCGGCGCGCAGCGCCGCCGGGTTTTGGCACACCTGTTAGGACATTAATTGCGTACACTTTGCAAAAAAATAACTTCGGGTCATCTCAGGTCAGGTCACCAAACCAGGTCAAGTGACCCCACCTCCAAAAATGTTTGCAGTTGTGCCAAAGCCAGAGTGTCTCACTGATCAGTTTGAAACTTACAAGATGTCATGAGGGCATAAGTACTTACAATTCGTTTATCTCAGAATTTTGATATCGGTGACCTAAGGTCAGGTCAATTTCGTAACCTCCCATAATAAGTCAATGGGAAATATACAAATGCTTCCTATTTCCAAGATATGCATGATATTAGTCCAATTACTGCTGAATCCTGTTATTATAGGATATTATTGATGATCCAAGTGTAAGTTTTGTTCAGTGACCCCTATGGGGTCATTTGAGGTCATCCGAGGTCACCATCACTTTTTTGTCAATAACTCCCGACATAAAGAAAATAGAGAAGTAAAACAGACAGCAATGTGTTTGTCTCGTCGAGACACGTCTTCCCATATGCAACATGCCCTACTCGTGCCACCACTGGACCTTGACCTGAGGTCAAATTTTTAAGTTGACCTAACAAGGTCACCATGTATATCATTGAAAGAACCTTGACAAGATAAAAACAATAAGGTAAACAGTTTTCCGTTACCTTTATTAAGTAGAAAGTTAATAGCGAAAAGATTTTGCAAAAAACAGCATCTTTTTTCTTTTTTGACCTCTGGAGCCTCCAATATTGACCTGAGATGAAATTTCAGGACACTTTGTCGATTTCAAATTTCACTGGCTGGCGATTGCTTTTTTCCGTTTGTTTCTAACTATCATAGTTTCCGAGATATATGAGAATTTCTGAAGGGAAGTCCTAAAACAGGAGAAAAAAACTGGAAAATTTGACCTTTTTTTTATTTTTATTTTTAAATTAAAAAAAAATGAAATGTGACCTCTGGTGACCTCAATTTTGACCTGACCTAAAAAATATTAAATAATTTCGATATAACTTGTATCAAGCTATCAAATTCCGTTTTTTTTCTTGTCGCTACGTAGCGTAGTTTTCGATATCTCACGGGGGGCGGAAATCAACCCCCTGCAGTTCGTGTTCGGTGCAAACCAGTGCGCAGTGCGCGGGTTAAAGGAAATTGTTCACCTTCGGAAAATTTTCAGAACACGATTTGATTATATTTTGTAATACAGTTTCTTTTTTTCTTTTCAAAAATGGTCCTACATCGCGCCAATGCAGGACAGAAGGTCGTAAATGATTAATTTTATGGTGTGCGTTATTGGTCTGCGCATGCTCAATGCAGTGCTGACACTTACAGACGGTACGGTTTATCATATATGCGCCGCATTCCTTCGCCAAAAAGTCAAATATCTTCGGCTGGAGAGTCTTTTCAGCCAAGAAAAGTTGCAAATAAGAATTTCTCAACACGGGCTACAAAACTGCTATTTCAGTTCAAACCCCATGTTGAAGGTTAACTATTTCCTTTAAACCGAGCCGGTTCCGTGCCCCCAATGGCCGGTGAGTGCGCTCGGTACTCGGTAACTCGGTGGCTCAGCCGCTAGTAATTGAAGCCGTGTATACAAACACGATGTAGCGCTGCAGCTGGCTACCGGCACGCCACCGACAAAGCAGGCCGGAACGGGTTCCGCCACTGAGGCCGCACGTTTAGCGGCAGCGATAACAGAGACAAAGCCGAACCGCGGCGTCCCGGCCCCCCCGCTCCGGCTCCGGCTCCGGCTCCGGCTCCGGCTCCGGCTCTGGCTCTGGCTCCGGCTCCGGCTCTGGCTCCGGCTCACAACCCGGTGGAGGAGCGATTCGGCATGCCCTCTCGACTCAGCACATATCTGTGCATTGTGCATTGTGCAACGCCAGCAGTAACTCTTCGCGATGTCAGTCGCCTATTTGCCCCCGGTAGTGCCGGCGGAGGGGGCGGCGCTTCATCTCTGAACCGGTCGCCACGGGGCCTCCCGAGACCCGTCGCACCCGGGGGGTCCGATGGCGCTCAGGACCGCCAGCCGGGTAGATAACCCCGCTTGCAGACCGGTGCTAGGGCCGCGGTCCTGAGCCGCCGCCGGCAGCCTAGCTGGTTGTTCGCTATCTATCGGTAGGCACGGCTGGCGCTGCACTGCAGGACTTGGTACACGGCACCCGCAGCGGTGCCGACGGTTAGGCGGGACGCCTCAGGCGGCGTAGGGCGGCCGTTGGTCGTGAGGTGCGGCCTGGGAGGTGCGGCCTGTCAGGTGGGGTGGTGCGGCCTGGGGGCCTGGGGGTGGTGGTGAGCCCGGCGGCCGTTGGTCTAGGTGCGGCCTGGGAGGTGCGGTCTGTCAGGTGGGATGGTGCGGCCTGGGAGTGATGGTGCGCCGGGCGGCCGTTGGTCTAGGTGCGGCCTGTGAGGTGCGGTGGTGCGGCCGGTGAGGTGCGGCCTGTGGGCCTGAGGGGGTGGTGCGCCCGGCGGCCGTTGGTCTAGGTGCGGCCTGTGAGGTGCGGTGGTGCGGCCGGTGAGGTGCGGTGGTGTGGCCTGTGGGCCTGAGGGGGTGGTGCGCCCGGCGGCCGTTGGTCTAGGTGCGGCCTGTGAGGTGCGGTCTGTCAGGTGGGATGGTGCGGCCTGGGAGTGATGGTGCGCCGGGCGGCCGTTGGTCTAGGTGCGGCCTGTGAGGTGCGGTGGTGCGGCCGGTGAGGTGCGGCCTGTGGGCCTGAGGGGGTGGTGCGCCCGGCGGCCGTTGGTCTAGGTGCGGCCTGTGAGGTGCGGTGGTGCGGCCGGTGAGGTGCGGTGGTGCGGCCTGTGGGCCTGAGGGGGTGGTGCGCCCGGCGGCCGTTGGTCTAGGTGCGGCCTGTGAGGTGCGGTCTGTCAGGTGGGATGGTGCGGCCTGGGAGTGATGGTGCGCCGGGCGGCCGTTGGTCTAGGTGCGGCCTGTGAGGTGTGGCCTGTGAGGTGCGGCCGGTGAGGTGCGGCCTGTGGGCCTGAGGGGGTGGTGCGCCCGGCGGCCGTTGGTCTAGGTGCGGCCTGTGAGGTGTGGCCTGTGAGGTGCGGCCGGTGAGGTGCGGCCTGTGGGCCTGAGGGGGTGGTGCGCCCGGCGGCCGTTGGTCTAGGTGCGGCCTGTGAGGTGTGGCCTGTGAGGTGCGGCCTGTGAGGTGCGGCCTGTGGGCCTGAGGGGGTGGTGCGCCCGGCGGCCGTTGGTCTAGGTGCGGCCTGTGAGGTGTGGCCTGTGAGGTGTGGCCTGTGAGGTGCGGCCTGTGGGCCTGAGGGGGTGGTGCGCCCGGCGGCCGTTGGCCGTGGCGCTCGGTGCTGCGGCGCGGACCAGACACGGACCTCCGTCTGATACTTATCCCGCGTCAGAGGACACTACCCTCCCAGACAGACGCTGTACATCAGCAGCATGTACCCCAGACGTGAGGCGTAAATTAGACACCAGATGCGCGTGATAATGCGGAACCGAACATGCAGCCAAATGGTCATTACGCCGCTACGCCGCTGGAATTCTGATTGCGAGACCGGGGGAGAGCGACCAACGAAGAGGAAGAGGTTATAGGAGGCGTAGGTGCAGCGGTCCGATATAAACAACTCATCGATCACTGTCGCACAATGTTCATTTTACCTCGTGTTTAAGACACTTGGTAATCGCAACCCGCAGTCTGCGGTCAGCTCGTCTCAATGGGTTGTGCAATGCAGCCGGATGATTGATCAATGCAGACATCTGTGGCGATTATTAACAGGTCGTTACACTCTGTTCAGCTGTTCTGTATCTGTGGCGATTATAAACAGGTCGTTACACTCTGTTCAGCTGTACTGTATCTGAGGCGATTATTAACAGGTCGTTACACTCTGTTCAGCTGTTCTGTATCTGTGGCGATTATAAACAGGTCGTTACACTCTGTTCAGCTGTACTGTATCTGAGGCGATTATTAACAGGTCGTTACACTCTGTTCAGCTGTTCTGTATCTGTGGCGATTATAAACAGGTCGTTACACTCTGTTCAGCTGTACTGTATCTGAGGCGATTATTAACAGGTCGTTACACTCTGTTCAGCTGTACTGTGTCTGTGGCGATTATAAACAGGTCGTTACACTCTGTTCAGCTGTTCTGTATCTGTGGCGATTATAAACAGGTCGTTACACTCTGTTCAGCTGTACTGTGTCTGTGGCGATTATAAACAGGTCGTTACACTCTGTTCAGCTGTTCTGTATCTGTGGCGATTATAAACAGGTCGTTACACTCTGTTCAGCTGTACTGTGTCTGTGGCGATTATAAACAGGTCGTTACACTCTGTTCAGCTGTTCTGTATCTGTGGCGATTATAAACAGGTCGTTACACTCTGTTCAGCTGTTCTGTATCTGTGGCGATTATGAACAGGTCGTTACACTCTGTTCAGCTGTTCTGTATCTGTGGCGATTATAAACAGGTCGTTACACTCTGTTCAGCTGTACTGTGTCTGTGGCGATTATTAACAGGTCGTTACACTCTGTTCAGCTGTACTGTGTCTGTGGCGATTATAAACAGGTCGTTACACGCTGTTCAGCTGTTATGTATCTGTGGCGATTATAAACAGGTCGTTACACGCTGTTCAGCTGAGGATATGTGGCGATTATAAACAGGTCGTTACACTCTGTTCAGCTGTTCTGTATCTGTGGCGAATATAAACAGGTCGTTACACTCTGTTTAGCTGAGGATATGTGGCGATTATAAACAGGGCGTTACACTCTGTTCAGCTGTTCTGTATCTGTGGCGATTATTAACAGGTCGTTACACTCTGTTCAGCTGAGGATATGTGGCGATTATAAACAGGGCGTTACACTCTGTTCAGCTGTTCTGTATCTGTGGCGATTATTAACAGGTCGTTACACTATGTTCAGCTGTTCTGTATCGAGTGTGTTTGAAACAGATTCAGCTGTATCGAGTTGTTCTACAAGGACTTCGCGTGCGCCAACTGGGCCATGGCGTGGTCATTTACATATATGTAACACGCGCGGTGCGACAACAGCTGTGACCTTGAGCGGGTTCTATTGTTTGGCTCCATGTGTCCGGCTGCACCATACGAAAACAATGTATCTAACGCTACCTGAATTTAAGAAAATCAATTCAATTTTTACTGTGCACGAGACCATTACTAATTTTACTCGTTATATTCCCGTGGTCGAGGTTTTCCTCCCCGTTCTGAGGATGTGTGAAGTCCTCCTCAAACTTAAACAAATGTTGCGTACAAAATCAAAGCAACCGTTGAACAAAGAAAACGGCCAGGATTCAGGAACGCCAGTTTTAAGGTACTTATCAGGAACGTCAGTTTTAAGGGTACTTATAACTCCCTTTCGGCCAGGAACGCCAGTTTTAAGGGTACTTATAACTACCTTTCGGCCAGGAACGTCAGTTTTAAGGGTACTTATAACTCCAGGAACGTCAGTTTTAAGGGTACTTATAACTCCAGAAACGTGAGTTTTAAGGGTACTTATAACTCCCAACGTCAGTTTTAAGGGTATTTATAACTCCCAACGTCAGTTTTAAGGGTACCTATAATTCCCTTTTCACTTATATTGCAGAATAAACCGATTCGTATGAATGGTTGTGGTTCTTACCTGCAAAGTTCTATAGCTACTCTGAGTCATATTCGTATAAATGTTAACTTGAAAGAAGTCATGCGAACTGAGGCTGGCGTCATGGAACGTTGGTATTTGGGAGGGTGGTTATTTGTAGAGTGGTTATTAGAAGGTTGGTTATTGGGAGGTTGGTTATTGGGGGGTTGGTTATTGGGAGGTTGGTTATTGGGAGGTTGGTTATTGGGAGGTTGGTTATTGGGAGGTTGGTTATTGGGAGGTTGGTTATTGGGAGGTTGGTTATTGGGAGGTTGGTTATTAGGAGGTTGGTTATTGGGAGGTTGGTTATTGGGAGGGTGGTTATTGGGAGGTTGGTATTTGGGAGGGTGGTTATTTGGAGAGTGGTTATTAGGAGGTTGGTTATTGGGAGGTTGGTTATTGGGAGGTTGGTTATTGGGAGGTTGGTTATTGGGAGGTTGGTTATTGGGGGGTTGGTTATTGGGAGGTTGGTTATTGGGAGGTTGGTTATTGGGAGGTTGGTTATTGGGAGGTTGGTTATTGGGAGGTTGGTTATTGGGAGGTTGGTGTCATGGAGGTCAAACAACGTTGATTATGCATAAGTTCAGATAACGTTCCCCTGCAAGTTTCATTCCTGAAGACAGTGAATACCGCTGTGCGCCTATTTTATTATCATAAAACATGGCAATGTTTGGACGTTAATCTGATGACATCGACACAGCTCTCGTCACTTTTAAAGTACAGCGTGCAGCAACTTTCGCGAAATGCCGCTCATTGCTACACAGTGAAGTAAGAGGAACTGTCTGCCCTTGATTTTAGCCGGCCTTAATATGCAGGCCAGGCTTAGATATTAGAATGGTGTAAGCTCCATCAGTGGTGGAGCTTACACCATTTGTTATATTTAAGACGGTCAGTTGGAGCTGTGACGGCAGTTTAGGTACTGGTCAGTGGCCAGCTTCAGGTAAGCCGTTTAGTCGCGACCTATATGACATTCTCTCTTGTCGGAAGAGGTAAACGGTGCAAGATTTTCCCGGACTTTGGAAGCGCACATTAGGGTGTCATCAAAACAAATATGTTAAAAAAGTGATATTCTTTGGTGCATGGGCATAACAAGATGATTGGTGACTAAAATTCCGCAAAAGAATCGGCGTACATGTAGCTGAAGTAAATTTCCTAGGAGCCTATTCAGATGCATTAACCCGACATCGACTGGGAATGGGGGGGGGGGCGTTTAACGCCCCCTGATTAATTTTCGTAATAGCTCACAAACCAATAGAGCTATCAACGTGAAACTTTGGGTACCTTCTTCTAAATCACGTTTACGTCATCTGTGAAAAAGTAAAGCAATTTCGTCGAAATATTTCGAGTTATAACGAATTTAGTGACGTAACTACACACGAGTTTTACACAAAGATCAGCTAAACTTTAACTGACCGTACAAATGCGATATTTTGAGCGAAATGCAATACAAAACTTCGAAATATCACAAAGGGCAAGGGCTACAACATGGCAGTCTCGTATATTTTAATATTTTGGTTTTTGACCCCAAAAAAATTAAAAACGATAACATAAGACCATGCCACAAAATCAAATTTCTCAAAGATATTAAAAAACGGAATATATGTCAGAGAACCACACATGGGTAACTACCGTACCACATTTTAAAATGATATCATCATTTTCGACTGATTTATGGCATAATTTTCGGACCCTTTTGTAGTGCAACTACCTGAGGCGCCCGCGTACGACTTAGATGTTCTCTGCGAACTGCATGTGTCCGATGTCGCGGTGAGGAGCGCTCTGCGGGCATTAGCGCCGAACAAGGCATGCGGTACCGATAATATCAGTGCGCGCGTTTTTGTAGAGTGTGCGGAGGAGTTGGTGGTGCCGCTCACCAAGATATGTAGGATGTCTGTCGCAGCTGGAGTCTTCCCAGAGAGATGGAAGCAGGCAAACATTATTCCGATTAAAAAAGCGACACAAATCTGCCTAAAAATTATCGTTCGGTCTCCCTGCTCAGTCTCTTCGGGAAGATTCTAGAGCGTGTAGTGTGCGACCAACTGTATTGTCATGTCTCATGTATTGTGTACTGTATTGTCTGTATCTGTACTGTATTGTCATGTTATTTGCGTGGAGCAGCATGGCTTTGTTCCGAAGCGATCTTGCGCCACTAACTTAACCATGTTTCTCAAAACCGCGTGGGAGGCCATATCGGATGGGTATCAGACAGGATATCAGACGCCATCTACACTGACTATTCGGCGGCATTTCGAAGTGTTAATCACGCGCTTATCATCCACAAGCTCGAACAGTCATACAACCTTTGTGAAAACGCTCTAAAATGGTTCGTCTCGTACCTGTCCGATAGGCGCCAGAGGGTCATCGTGAACGGAGAAACATCTGATTGGAAACCTGTTATCTCCGGAGTTCCAGAGGGATCGATTTTGGCACCTCTAATTTTCTCGCTCTTCATCAACGATCTACCACGATCCCTCGACTCAGATTGTCTCATGTATGCTGATGACGTCAAAATTTATCGCAAAATTAGCACCCCGTCTGACGGGCGACTGCTGCAGGATGATCTCAGTCGTCTCTCAGCCTGGTCTGTCAGATGGGGACTAAACCTAAATCCATCCAAATGCAAAGCGTTCACGATCACCCTCAGCCGCGCACCAGTCCATACCAGCTACTATATAGGCAGCTCCAAGTTTAAACTTGATCATGTCGAGGAGATACGTGACCAGGGTGTGACATTGGATCGAAAACTAACTTTTGCTGCGCACGTTGACAGCATCGTCAAACGAGCAAATCGATCCCTGGGTCTCCTCATCCGCTCTTTTCAATCTGGTTCGAACCACGGTTCAAACTTCATTCGCACAGCTATTGTAGCTGCCTATTTTTCCAATGTGCGATCTATTCTCGAGTTTTCAGCTGTGCTCTGGGCTGGTGCGGCCGACTCCCATACAAAGCGGGTCGATCGGGTGCAGCGCAAATTCTTTATGTGGCTTCTCCACAACACCCAGTCCGGAAATGCTCCTTCTCTCTCCTATCGTGACCTCTGTCACCACTTCAAAATCCCCACTCTAGCCGCAAGACGAGTTCAGCATGATCTCCCTTTTCTCAAAAACGTTCTATGCAGCAAACTGGACACACCGCGCTTGCTCGAAAGCTTCTCTCTTCACGTGCCCGCCTGATCGACCCGCCAACAAAACCTGCTTAATGTTCCTCACTCTCGTGTCAACATCGTGCAGAATGGAATGTTCACTCGCTTGTCAATGGTCACGAACGCCTTCCTTAGAGAGAAGACTGTCCCGGCCGACATCTTCGATGATGGCCATGGCTCCTTCAAGCGGCAGGTGCTGAAGTATGTCAGGAAGCAATGTTTTCCTAGATTAAGGTTCGGTGGACACGAAAGTACTCTCAGACGTGCTTAGGTGGACTTCATTTTTTTATGTGGACATGAAATGTCCACTTAAAATAACGGAATATTCGTGCGCTTGAGTGGACAGCTTTCACGAATCACGCGCTTCATTTTTAAGTGGACACGCCGGGATGTCCACCCACGCATCATAAACTTACCGCGGCAGCTTTTTTAGCCAGTTGTAGTTCCTCATTCAACCACCACGTGGCGGGACGATCGAATTTGCGGACTTGGCGGTTACCATGGCAACTAACCAAGCCGCGTCAGCTGATAACGCGCGTCGCCACCCGCGACTTGCGTGCAATTGCGTTTCGGGCAGCGGTGAAGCGAAGAGAGTGCGAAGTGCAGTGGTAGAAAAGTGTGAACTGGTGCATCATTGATCATAAAGAGAAAGGTCAGTTATTGATGAAACCATAATTGAACGGTGGATATAGTTACCAAAGCTTTACCAATGTTTTTAGACTTGGATTTCGATTTCCGATGTGGACATGAAAGGCAACTTATCAGTGGTGGTGCCAAGTGTTCGTTTTTTACCAGTGCTGGGGCTTATTAACCAGTTCCGACACGCATTTTTGCTGCTTTACCACAAGCTTACAGGGCCTATTTTAAGGGAAAATCACGAAGGGGGGGGGGGGGGGGCAAGATAAGATCCAAACATAGCACACAAAGGCAAAAACACGTAAGCATGACTCTGATGGAAAATGCCACCAGAATTTGGAATGTGTGTGTTAACCCGCCATTGGCTGGGGAGGGGGCGTTTTTCGCCCCCCTGACGAACTTTCGCAATATCTCGAAAACCAATAGCGCTATCGACGTGAAACTTCGGGTACCATCTCCTACATCAATTGTACGTCTTATGTGTAAACATGAAGCAATTTCGTCGAAAAAAATCGAGATATGGCGAATTTAGTGACGTCACTACACACGCATTTGACGAAAAAAATCAGCCAAGCTTTAACAGACCGTGTACAAATGCCATATTATGAGCAAAATGCGATACAAAAACGTCAAAAGATAGTGGATGGCAAGAGCTAAAAAATGGCTTCCTCGGAATTATGAACATTTAGTTTTTTTTACCCAGAAATGGAAACCAAAAATAAATACAAAATGCCCTCAAAATCAACATTTTCTAACATTAAACAAAAACTGAATATATGTTGGAGAACTATGTGTAAAATACCCAAACCAAATTTAAAAGCAATATCTTTATTTTTGACTGACGTATGGCTCCGGGTTCCCTAAGTATGAGTAACTCATGACGTCATATTTTTTAATTGCGTTTGTTATGGATTTAGTCACCAGATACAGACAAATAAATTCCAGCACTGTATTTCTGAGACAAAATTGGTCTAGAAACATGCGTTTTTATTTAGATTTATCAATATGTTTTGACCTTATGTGACCTGACCTTGACTTGAGCTCGACATTAACCTTACTTAAATGAGGTCAGATGGTAAAATGACTATCACTATCGAATTATGCATGTAACATAACTCATAAAGCATATGTTGCATGTCTCGTATATATTTTGCGCATAGTGACCTTTTGTGACTTGTCCTTGACTTTGATCTTTGCCAACAATCTCACTTTAGCTCATGCGGGATGTGTACGATACCTTTGAGAGCACTCTGAGTGATCATGTTCTCAATCGAAGGCTTTGGATGGAAAGTATGGTCCATGCATTCAAATACCTCGATTATGACCTTTGACCTGACCGTGACCTAACATGTGACCTCAATTTGCAACTTTAGAGTATGCTTTGTATTTGTCTCATTGAGAGCTTTCGAATGCCGCCTTGCGTGTCTCGTTGCGATCATTGGTTCGAAGGAAAACCAAGAGGGGGGAAATCCCCCCCCCCTTCCCCCAGCCACTGGAAGGAGTCTGGAAACCCCAGCCAATGCCGGGTTAACCGCTTTTTTTTGCCTAACAACTCACGCCATACCATAGGCTTATTAACCAGTTCCGACAGAGACTTGTATTTTGTATTACATTGTATTGTTGGCACATTGTATTTTGTATTACTACAACGTACTCCTTTCTGTACTTGCACCTTTTACATAACTAAGTCCAATTACAATATCCAAGGTCATTTGTTTTTCCGTAATACTGCGTCAAATGTAATGCTTTGTTTGAATAGGAACTACGGCTTCAATATTCAACAGTGGATCCAGCGAGCCAGTCGAGCCAGAACCCCAAAAAGACTGGAATGGTCCGAAAATTGACCTTTCCTAATTAAAAACCAATTATTTTCACAAATTTACGTTTATACTTCAAAAATTACACGAAATAAAATGTCAAGTATTGCTCAACTTACCCCATTATTGTTGTAATTTGATCCAACTCGTGCGGCAGGTTGAGCACATTGGGCATGCAGAGCATGACAATACCGAAGGTTGATTACTCCAATGTCTTAGGTGTATGGAAATGTTCAATGTTCAATGTTCACCAGATCCATACATTGGCATCGCCATGATTTTTAGGTTGTTGCGCGTGTTAGTCTGTGTGGCAAACGTTAACACGCGCAACAAGAGGGGGCGAATATCCTCCCCCTCTTAGGTTTTTCGGAAATAGTGGAAAACGATGGCGTTTCGCACCGCCATTTTTGGCAGAACTGTTTGCTTATCCGTTGCCAAAATCCTGTAATTTTTTACCTCGGGTCTCCTCAGGTCAAGTCTAGTGATCCCATCTAAAAATATAAGGTCGTGCCGTAGCCAGATTGTTTAACCGATCAGTTGGAATCTTACAGGATTTAATCAGGTCACAAATACCAACAATTCTGCTATTTCCGATAATTTTTATATCGATGACCTAAGGCAAGGTAGATTTTGTGACCTCTCAATTTTAGGTAATTTTGGCAACATGAAAATGCATATAAATCTCCAGGAAATGGCTACATTTTCCCAATGTTCACCAGACTCACGAATCTTTTGCAAAATACAAAGATCCATGTGACATTTTTGGCCTGCGACCTCCACGAGGTAAAATCTATTGACCCAGAGGTCATGCGTCGTGTTTCTTCCATAACTTTTTACCGAACCAGTAAGGCGCCGTAGTTGGCGATGAACGAGCGAATGCGAAGTAAATGTACCTATGGTGAATTTCAATTCGATCGGGCAAGTAGTTTCTGAGGTACGGGGACAAAAAAGGGGTGCGCACGTGCGTACGTGCAGAGGCTTGTTGGACCCCTGACTTGTTGGAAAGTGGCGGCTGAGAGATCCATAACCACACACCAAATTTCCACACGATCGGCCAACCCGTTGCGGAGCTTTTGCGACAAAACACCTTTCTACACCCCTCACGCGGCACGTGCCACGCGCAGTGGTAGTTACTCACGTGAGTCGGCTCTGGTCTCAAACAGGGTAGGGGGGATGGGACTACTCAGCAAAGAAGCCCGCTTGTCAATCGGACGTGCTGTTGCAGAGATATTTGCTTCTCAAAAGCGTCGCCACGGGCCGGGCCGGGCCGGCCGCTCATATTCAGATTCTTCCCTTATATACTCCACGGAAGGAACATTATTGAAATATCTCCCCTATCCCAACCATGGGCGTCCTAACAAAACTGTATTGTGCATACGTTAGACCACATTTGGAGTATTGTGTACAAGCCTGGTCTCCAACATATGAGAAAGATCGCTGGTTTTTAGAAAGAGTTAAAAAAAGGGCAAAAAAAACGGTTAATTGTATTGGTAGTTTACCTTATGAAGATAGATTAAATAAATTGGGTATGTTTTCACTTAGATATAGAAGGCTAAGAGGAGATCTAATTGAAGTCTTCAAATTTGTAAATAGTCAGCATTCTGGATATTTAAAGGGTATGTTTGAGTTCAATAGGGAAAATCGAGGTAGAGGTCATCAGCATAAACTCATTATGAAACAAAGTAGGACTAGGCTACGACAGTCATTTTTCAGTAGAAGGGTTGTAGGACATTGGAATATGCTACCAGGGATGTCGCTGATGCAGTGACACTTGCTTCCTTCAAAATTAGATTAGATAAAT